>JAAXYX010003321.1:0-14752 GCA_036851915.1 Ptenothrix huangshanensis | reverse complement strand
TCCAAAGGCTCCGAGAATACTCGATCTACTCCTTGCTCACGCCGGTGTCTTTAATCAATGTAAGAGCCCTTACATGACATTTGTAATTTTTATCGGTTAAGCTGTCATTTCTATTTTCCGGTATGCCCTACGTTTAAGGTATGTAATAAATAAGGTAATATAAATATGTTACTTATGGTTTTTTGATTAATCATGTGGTTGATTTTGAATTTGACAGGTAAATTAAGGGAGCTAATGGAGAACTCGTACTTTGAATCCCGAAAATTAAATCATAATACATTTTGGATGGAAACGATTCCGGAAGGCTATGCTCGTCATGTGTTGTGTGAATGTTTTGTTTCGAAAGTAAATCAAAGTTTGGGGGTGGAGGATGAGTATGTTGACTTTTACGATGTGGATTGTGTGGATGAACCAGACTTGACGGAGGAAGAGCGAGGAATTCTTTTACTCCGGAAGAGAATCTCTGGTGGCTTTGGTTGGGATGGTCGAGATAGAGATGTGGATCCTCAAGCTCAGGAAAATCTAACACCGGCAACGAACTGTTGCTCGAGTTGTCCTTGCCAAGGTGTGAAGAGTGAGGATCCTGCAGATCCCTTTCCAGCCTTTAATCAAGAACCGCAACCTTTGTTCCTTGTCAGAACCACGGCATATAGTGACGATCGGATAGGGCAGCGCGTCACACAAATAGCTAATATTTTAAGGAATCTCAGTTTTGAAGAAGAAAATGCAGAGGTCATGGCCAATAATCAGACTTTGTTAAGGTGAGTCCCCTTTATGTGGTTCATTTTGGGAACATTTTAAAGCTCCTTAATCGCTTACCGAAAGCAATTCGAATTTTGAGTTTGGGGAAATTTTGGGGAGCGAAACGCACTTCGTTAAGTGATATACTTTTCTAACAATGTTTCAATTTTGCTTGCAATTGTTCTGAAATAATCTGGTTACGATATTCATGTGTAGGTGTGGAGATTTACATTATTGTTAAATGCGTCTTTGTTGTGTGCTAAGATGATGTGAGTGTGGAATATGTGGCGTTTTTTGGTTTTTTATAGCTGGACTGAGTATTAATCATGTGTTTGAATTGCAGGTTTGTTCTGCTCTCAGCGGAATGTTCGTGGGGCACTATACCTCAGCTAGCATTAGATTTACTGGGCAATGTAGCTCAACATTTGCAACTTAAGGAACCCTCGATTGACCCCATTAGTTGTCGACTTCTCAGTTTAGTAGTGAGTGGTTTATTTTCCACGGACCGTTTTCGTATTCTTCGGTCGTTGGAAACTCTACGAGAAATTTGTAAAAAAGAAGGGAATGACGAAATTCTGAATCAGTACGTGAAGTGGAGTGTGTACAAAAGACTGTGTGAACTTCTCACGATTAGTGATATCATGCTGCTGATCTACACTCTCGAGTGTCTACTGTCCATGACAGGTTTGGGGGAGGCTGTTTGCAATGAGTTGTCTCGTGTCCAAGGCTCCGTTGCTACCCTCGTCTCACTAGTCACTGTTGAAGTAAGCACATTTTTCAATCATAGTATATTGATATATTCTAAAATCTAGATTGATCCTGATTCTTACATCCTCGATATTGTTTTCCAACCTTCCGAAAGTTTAATTTTCTTTTGAACACTGAAGGCAATACATGTTACGTACTATTTATTTACTTCTTAAGACTTGCGTAGTATTTTTAAAGTGGCAAAATTTTATTGCGACTGTACTTTTACTTTGCTTACTCTTTTATGTGGAAATAAAGCTCGCGGAGCTCTCACCTCAAAATAATCGCAGAATGTTACGTAGCTAAATTATTATGTTAGTCATTGCAATGGGACGTAATTTTTTTAATATTTAGGATAATTATGACTTGTACGTGATCATAGAGCATTGACCGATAAATATTCTATCTTAATAAAATGTAAAGGGTAATTTTGCCAGTTTAAAAAATGCATGTGTTATTGCAGGCACAAAGCTACGGACCGAAAGGTTGTATCCTCATGCGAGTCGTGGAGACAGTCACTGGAAGTATGCAGCAAGGAGGGACGGCGTATTCGACTGCGTCTGTGACTAACACCCCATCCCAAGGTGCATTGTCCTCGTCTTTGTCGTCCGCTCCGTCCAATCTGGCAGTGTCAGCGTCACAGCCAGTAGGACCCAATACAAATCCAGCTCCATCGACGGTTACAGCCCCCATGGTCACTATACCACGGCCCAGCCAATCCCCCGGTCTCCCCTCGTCCTTTCCCACATCCACTCTCATTCCCGTGGGACCAGGAAGTCCGAATGTGACGAATGCTAACAAACCTCTGCAAAGTGCCCACCATTCGTCGGGAGCTCTGACTATGAATGGCCCCTCAACTCATCAGCAGCACCAGCAAATTATTAAAGTGCCCTCTCCTGCCTTGTCACCCTCATTATCTCTAAGTCCGGCACCGTCACCGGGTCCTCCTCCCTCCGGTCCTGCAGCTCATCTCGTGTGTCATTCGCCCCAGCATCATCTGCAGACAGCACTTCCACCGCAATCCCACCAANCAGCAGCACCAGCAAATTATTAAAGTGCCCTCTCCTGCCTTGTCACCCTCATTATCTCTAAGTCCGGCACCGTCACCGGGTCCTCCTCCCTCCGGTCCTGCAGCTCATCTCGTGTGTCATTCGCCCCAGCATCATCTGCAGACAGCACTTCCACCGCAATCCCACCAAAAGTTGAGCATGAATGGTTCTAACGAGTTGTTTGTTGGCAGCAGTGGCAGTTTGTCACCGGGATTGAACATCAAGCAAATCACAGTTAGTACGAGTAATTCAATCTACACAAGTTTGAATAATCCTTCACCGAGAGGTGCAGGTGGAACGGTGATGGGTTATCCTTCTCTCACGGCCTCAGCAGGAGTAGCTCCTCCTCATAGTGGCGGCACTACTTCGCCCGGCCTACCACACACCCTGCATCCAAACCAACATCATCCAACAGTATTTTCAGGGTTAGTGACAGCTGCGGGTGTGACTGCCCCGTCCACCAATTCGATATCATGTTTGGGTTCATCTGGATCCTCTTTGGTTGCCAGTGTCGTCAGTACAAATCATCCCAATGTAGTTGCTGGAATGTCCAGTAACCCGATCAACAATAATAATTACATCCAACAGAGTAACCCCATTCATAGTCAAAGTATAAATCAATTTCAAGCCGGTAATGTGTCATTGTCATCCCCGTCGTTGACTCAAGGGCAGGGTCAGGGGGTAAATTTGAATCAACAAGTTTTAATTCCGTCTATTAGCCTACCCTTGGTTACTCCGAAAGGAACGTTGAGTGAGGAAGGTTGGGCTCTTGCCTGGTTGAAAGGGGCATTTGAAGTCACTTCAGGCTCGTCCATTGAGCAGGGTGAATCTTACCGGTTGTACTGCACGGCGAGGAAGAATCCACAGAAAATCCTTTCCATTGAGCAGTTCATTCAGTGTGTCAAGTAAGGAACAGAATAATGATGACATGCAAATGCATTTAATTATTATCTGACTTGTGCTGAAGCGCTGTTTTTCGTCGCTTTGTCATGATGGAAATTATCTTGTCATGGTTGGATGTGAATCTGATTATGTATAAATGAATTATAGGTGTGCTTATGGTGCCGCGGTGGGGCCAGTGATAAAAAATTTTGGAACAGCTTCACTCTCCTTCTTTGATGGAATCAGGCCAAAGATTTCAGTGAAACCGATGGGAGTGGGAGGAGGTCCAGCAACGGGTCAGACGGCAGCCATGATGACACTTAATAATGCCAATGTACCCGTAAGTATGGGACCTACAAATAGTTCCGTTCCAAACCCTAATTCGTTTTCTCCCGCTAAAGCTGCTGGTCTACCAGTCACCCATGGTGTGCCCCTTGCTGTCTCAGTGGCTACCTCTGGTTGCCCTGTTGTCACTCAAGGTAATGTATTAATTTAACAATTGCTTATTACGTAGTATGCATAATAATCGCAACTGTTATCCACAACGAAGAGTAATAAGTTGGCTATGGTTATTCAGTAGTATCTCATTATTAATTTTAATTAATTTCGAAACCTTTTTATAAAATTATAATTAACACCACTGGGAACTTGTTTTTACAGGTGTGGCAGTTGCCGGTAAGGACTGCAGTACCGATCTCCGTGTCTACATCAAGTCCTGTTTCTAGTGTGATTCCCACCGGGGCATTATCTCCTGGGCCAGGAACAACTACGATTCCAGCCACTCAACTCCCCGTCTCAGTTCACATTCCGTCTCGAGAAAATAAAACAACCATGTCACCTATTCTTAAAGCTACACTTTCCAGGCCACCAAAACCAAAGAATCCCACTGGGGTAAGACCTTTTCTTGTCAATTATTTTCTTCTGTTGTAGTCGTAGGTTATCTAGTTATACTCATTATTATTGTAGTTAGTATGTTTTAGTTATGAGGAGCGTCGGTAGCCTGACGACACAAGTTAAAGTTGAAAGCAATTCGTGTTTTGTTAAATATTGATCACGTTGGCACGTGCGAAAACTTCAGGGAGATAAAGACAAAAATTATTAAACAAAACTCAAACGAGGATAGTCTTGTTATAACATATGTATGATTTATATTTATGATTGCTAGAAAAGTTGTGATTTCGATAATATGTTGAAGTTTTAAGTACACAGTTACTTGTTGATGCGAATAAAATTTGATTTGAGTGAAAAGAAGTAACGGACAGAGGTAATGTGTGAAGTGATGGAAGATTTTGTAATGATTGTGATTATCAACTTTGTATTGGAAAGTCGAAGGGAAGGAAGGGGGTGAAACAATCTCTTGGTCAGAATCAAGGTGAGGGTGTAAAGAAAGCTGTTGCCATTAGTCCCACATCCTCAGCCATTAGAAGTCTTTTAGCTTCGAAGGTAACGTGAAAGCTGAAAAATGCCGACTGTAACTAACTAGATGTGTCGAAACTGCGTGCGTGTGATTTCTGCTGTCGCTGTGAAGTCGTGTCTTATTATGTTTCACTTCATGCCTTTCATGATGTGACTCAAACTTTGATAATTGCCTTGATTAAATAATAACGTCTTCTAATCATATGACCAAATCTACTCGCAACACTTTCAGGAACTGTAGCTGTAGGTTTGTTATTGCCCGCAATGATCGTCATGATCATCGGGTGAAACCAAAATTGACTAAGATTTGTGCTTTATCTTTACTAACTGCATTGCATCGCAATAATTTCTTGGTCGGTGAGCTTTTGACCTCACGTTATTGACTTCTGTTTTTATCGTTTAAGTGTGTATTTATAATTCAATAATTCGGTTTTTATTTAAATTCCTGGTTTTCAGCTTTAGTTACTTTATTTACAAGTAGTGTATGGGCGATTACCGTCGTCACTGTTTGGTGTAGATTGTTTTCTTTGAGTATTCTAATGAAGTTGTAAAGCGAGAATGGTTTGTAATTGAAGTTATTCTATGAATGCTTTCTCAGGTGGCGCAGCGCCAACAAAAGAAGTTGCAGGAGGAGACCTCATCGATGCCAAAGAAAGGTGGGGGGAAGGGGAAGAAGAATGCTAGGAAATTAAATGGGATCGAAGGGAACGTAGAGATGGAGGAGTCATCGGCTTCTTCCTCTATAAACAGCAGTGAAGATTCCGAAACTACCCATTCTCATCGACTTCTCACCACTTCTTCCTCCGTGAATCCCATCGCCTCCAATAATGCTTCCTTGCCTT
Source organism: Ptenothrix huangshanensis (assembly GCA_036851915.1). Classification (NCBI taxonomy): domain Eukaryota; kingdom Metazoa; phylum Arthropoda; class Collembola; order Symphypleona; family Dicyrtomidae; genus Ptenothrix; species Ptenothrix huangshanensis. The sequence goes on along the minus strand of JAAXYX010003321.1, from coordinate 9,075 downwards.
TGACGTCCTTTCAAGGAATTTTACGCAATGGCCTGGCCGTAAGTTATTTGATAACATACCTACGGGCATTTAAATGTGATTATTTGTAGTATACTTTGCAATATCAATATGAATTATGAATTTTTTGAAAATGTGAATGCAGTCCGAGCTAGAATGTTCGAGAGATACGCAAATCGGTGATGGATTGGGATTGAGTGGATTGCTCGCAGACGAGTTACTCGAGGGCAAGAATAAGCTGAAAGGGATGTTAATTGATCTACTGGAACGGAAGGTGACGACGCCTCGCGAGACTCTGAATGGGCTGATGGGGAACCGAGAGATCAGAATAAGTGACCGCGGCTTAGAACTAGTGGACAAGATGGTGGATGAGAATAATAGCAATAGTAGCTCTGCCACGAGTGGTCCTTTCATGGTGACCATGAAAACGGGCAGTTTGGATTCCCAGTTGGGAGACTCGCAGTCCCAGCAGTCCCAACAAATGACGTTCTACTCTGCAGCTGCCATGGAGTCCTCATCCCAATCTCCGATGCCAACTATCACGCCAACACAATCGCCGCAGCAGCAACAGGCACAGCCACAGCATCAACAACTTCAATTGCAGCAGCAAATGCAGGCACATGCCCAACAACAGGTGACATTATTTGGCCAAGTAGTTCCCACTACAAAGCCCAAATTTGAAACCCTTAAAACATGTACAAATAATATGGTGGTGGGTGTGGGTGGTGATCGGGATATGACCTCAGATAATTTAGTTTCGGTGGCGATCTCATCCCCTTCGGGGGTTGGGGGACACAGGAGTCAGAATCAGATTGAAAGTAGTAGTAATAACAATAATAATGTAAGCAATCACAACCACGACACAAATGATTCGGTGGTGGTGATGAGTGGTGGTGGTGCGGTTAGCGATGGTGGCTTTAATGTTTGTGCTAGTGACGGTACAACTGCTACAGCTTCTTTGGACATTGGCACGGGTTCTGGTTCTGGTTCTACTGCTAATTTTACGCACCCTGGCCCGTCGTCATTTCTTACTTGTTCTACAGCGACAATGACTGCGACAGCTTCTACTTGCCCTACAACTACTTACATAAACGTTGTTGCTACTACTAGTGCAGCTAGTACCACTACGCTTGCTCCTCCTCTCTCAACTCCTACTCCCTCAGCTCCTCCTACTACTACTTCTACTACTTCTACAGCTACTGGCATTCATCCTGCGACTGCTTCAAACAATTCAAATCTTTCAAATTTAAATTTCGCCGATAGTAGTGGTGCGGATCTTTTAGAGAAATTTAACCAAATAAGTGACTTGATTGTGGTTCCTCCTGAACAGTTGGGTATCAAGAGACCACACTATGTGTCCCAGTCGATGAGTGAAGATTCTTGCTCGTTGCCTGGCTACGGGAGTTTCGGGATGGCAAGCGGCAGCGGCCACGGGTCGAGTGCAATCATTAACCACGAACCGCCTTTCAAGAAGCCCAATATAACGGTGAATGGAACGGGCGCGGGGAACGGGTGTTTGTCGATGACTTTGAATGAGGGAGCCATCGTTTCATCCAGCTCATCGCCCACTATCTTTTCCGCCAGTTCGCCGTCAGTATTGCAAGCGGCATTGTCCTCCGTCTTCACATCTGCCAGCGGCAGTTCCATGACCCTGGGTCAAAGTTCAAGTTCCATGTCAAATTCCACGTCAAATTTAGTGTCCACGGTTGCAGGTGTGAGTGGTGGGTGTTTGTCAAGTGTTTCTCTGCCATCCAATTTAAATTCCCATGTTATTTTCACCACGAGCACAGCCACGTCTGCGTCCACCACTAATGCTGGCAGTATTATTAGTATTCCCAACCAACATCCCACTCTGGGCAAGGCATTGGCAACCACCCCCTTGAATGCGAACGTCAGTGTGTGTCCGAATCAGACGAGTATTAGTAGTAGCGGTCAAGGTCAAGGCCAGGGTTCACAAATCATTCAAAGTAATAGTGTTGGAGTGACCCAAAGTGCAAATCCGAATCCGAACCAGAATCAAATGATGCAACTTCGACTCTCCGTCAATCCACAGAATCAGCTAACCTTCGCAAGGCAGTTAGTTCTGCCGTCAGGTCAACAAATCATTTTGTCCACCAAAAACCAAAATCCTTTGCAGGGACAAGTTCTTATTTCCAAACCACACGTGTCATCCAATGATCAAATGGCCAAGGCCATTATCATATTGCAGCCATCCCAACAACAGCAGCAGCATCAACAACAACAACAACCGCAAGGCCAGGGTCAGATTGTTCATCAAATGCAGCAGCAAAATTCGCAGTCGGCAGTCCTGCCCATTTCACAAGCCATCAGTATGCAAACGACGTCGACTACCATGACGATGACGAACACGCCTTTGCATCAACAGCAGCAGCAACAACAACAGCAACAACAACTTCAACAAAGTACAATCTTTACCAATGCTTCTCCTTCTAAACAGCAGCATCAACAAATCTTAAGCTTCGATAGTCAAAGTCAAAGTTATACTCCAGTTCAAGGGTCACCATTGTCATCATTGCCATCTACTTCCATAGCCCAACAGCAGCAACTACATAGCGTTGCAATAATGGAGCAAAATTCATTAGAGTATCCCTATTTGTGTGAGTGGGCTGGCTGTGGCCTACGATTTAATAAGCCTTCGAAGGTGAGTTCAAGATTTTAATTTCCATTTCGAATATGTTTTTAAACCAGCTGCTAAAAATTTCGGACTCTTTGTAAAATTTGTTTTTGTTTTTGAATGATGTAATATTGATTTAGTTTTGGAAATAATGAGTTATTTATGGTTTTTGTGGTATCTAGGTATTTTTACATGTGACAAAGGTTCACACGCCCGAAGCTTTAGTAGATGCTGTTCGTTGTGAATGGGGGCCCAACGGTTGTGATCCTTTACTCAGAAAACGTCTTTCGCTCATGACTCATATTCAGGACAGACATTGTACAAAGCATGCCTTGGATTTATCCTTGTATAGGAGAAGAAATAAAATAGGTAAGTAAATAGTGAATTAGAAGTTTCTGTTATTGTAGCTGAATAAATTCCAGATTTGATTTATAATTTTTGAACGCATTTAAGGTATTATTTTCAATTATTTTGATTTTGTTTTCGTTTTCTTCATAGAACCACCACCGCCCCCTCAACACCCAACCCATCCCCATCTAGGTTATGCCCCTAATGCTGCGTTCCATGCTATCAAGAGGCATGCGATGCAATTTATGAACCCCAAAGAATTACTGGATGACAACGAGGGACCTGTCACTAAAAGTATTCGCTTGACATCCGCTCTCATTCTCAAGAATCTTGTTAATTATTCCTCTCTTGGAAGAAAGTAAGTTGAAATTAAAAATTAAATCTTAGACTGGGGTAGATTTCATAAATGAAAATGAATAGTAGTGTTTGAAATTAACTGAAATTATGATGTTTGTTCTTTTTAGAATTCTGCGAGGTTACGAGTCTCAGTTGGCTAGCATTGCAATGAGTAATGTGGAAAGCTCTCGGACGATTGCCCAACTACTCTATGATATGAAAGAAGGAAATAGTTAGTTGGGGATACGATGGGATAGGACCCTTTTTATTCTTGTTGTTTACTTATATAAATAATGAGCGCAAGTTGTAGATTAATATCAAGTTTGCAACAACAAATGAAGAATGTACATTTTGAGCCAGAACCACAGAGCAAAACAAAAAAAACTCTGCTGCGGTCGTCTTGAATTATTTACCATAATCATCAGGGAGATTTTGCATTCGCTGAACTTAACTTGTGCTTTAGCTTTTCATATGTTAAAGGTATAGAGATGTCTTACGGAACCTCCTGCTAAAGTGCCTAGTTCGGCGTTTGCAAAACCTCACTATATTTATCACAATTGCAGTTGACCATACGGCAGAAACCATGAAAATTAGGACAAAGTAGAAACTATACAAAATAATGGCATATTCAACAACGGACATGTTGAGAGTCGTCGTTCTCGTTTTATATACTAATACTATATTTAATTATATCTATATATAATTATTACTATACTTGTATGTTGGAGTTTTATCTCTACCCTATTAATTGTTTATTAATTAGTTGTAAATTTATTAATGAATTTATTCTGATAATTATAGTTATTATGCTATCTAGGATTTGAAGTAGATTCATAATTATTGTTATTATTAATTTTGTTCCTACACTGTATATATATATGTTTGTATGTAGGAGTTTTTTGTTTGTTGTTTTGTTTTTGCAATTGCATTGCATTCCTCTGGAATTCTTTTCTAAGCTAATTATTGTAGCAAGGAATAATTTTAATATCATTAATTCTAGAGCATAAGCTTATCATGTACGTCATTGTATAATTAGTTGTGTTTTTATAACTGAAATGGTAGTCGTGTCAATTCGTTCTTTATTTGTAAGTTTGCACATTCTACTTGTACTTTTAAGCGATATTCATGATGGTGAGTGTTAATAATTACTATGGAAGTCTTAGTTTCGAAACAAGATCGCTAAAATGATTACCGTAATTACCTAATTACACTTAAATATTGATAATTTCAGTTTTGATGCAAAGTTAGTTACAATTAACTGTCAAATGATACGATCGTCATCGTAGTAGCTGTTTATGTTTTTACCGTTGTGTTTGTGACCACAGTGCAGTATGGTTTGGTACGGGGTAATGTATTCGTGGAATGAATTAATGTATACATTTATTTATATTTTGTGAGTTTGGTTGATTAAATTATGTATTTTTGTTAGGGTATTGTTCAACTAAAGTTGCGGTTAATTTCACTACACAGGTGCATTACATATGATTAATGGAGTTAATATGATATTGCGTTGGTATCGGCATACCGGCGTGTATATGTATATCTTAATTGATAAAGCTCTTATAGATAATTATTTCAAAGTACGTACATCAGTGGTCAATGAAACACCCGTTAATTGTATGTCAGATGGAAATGCCGTTTTATAAGCGTTCATTTTTCACAACCTAGCAATTCAAACTTGATTTTAAAGAATCAAACTATTAGTTATTATTTTAAAGCTCAGATTTAAAGCGTCTTTTAGTATAGTGAGTGGCGAAAACATGCTGTAATTCTAATTACATGCATACTTACTTTACACTATGAACAATGGCAGGTCAGTGTTGCGGCCAAAGATTTAGTTGACTATTTATTTGGGGTACCATAATCCACATTTAATTATGAATATTGCTGTAGTTTGAAAGTATTAAATTATATACTGTTTTATAATAAATTAGTAATCTAAATCGTAATCTTTTCTAAAATTAATTTGAATTATTACTATAGAAGATAAACTAACGGCTACTAGATTACTGGATATTGACTCCATCAGAATAAATCCAGACGTTGAATGGCGTTCGCATTGGTTTCGATGTATGCATTGAGGGCTACCGATATGTTGATGGGTATTTAAATTTGGGGAAACTTTGAAGCTATATTATTTACAAATTTTGTTGTTAGATATTTAATTGATAATGATGTTAAGGACGATCTTGAAACTTAGGGATGGGAAGGCCAAAGGGTTACTGTTTTTCATTTTTATTTTATTTTCCCCCAAATGTGTTCAGTAAAGCAAAAGAAGTAGAGTTATAATTAATTGCCGTTAAGCAACCCGTTGATAAATATTACAAACAACAGTAGTAGTTAATTTCACAGCATAATTGCTTTATCATGAAATGAATTCATTTTTCTAATTATTGCTATATTATTGTTATCGTTGTTGTACTACTAAATGGATTCTATAGATTACAGTCTTGATTGCTAATTGGTAGCAAAATTAACTTCGGATTCAAATAACGATAAAGGGCGCGAACGTAGAAGTGAAGTAATGCACTAAATGTATGTAAGTATGAGACACATGACCACAGTAATTTAAATATTGCTTAAATTATTTTAATTATTGTTATTGTAATTGCTTAAACACGATTACATATTTTGAACGATGGACCAGTACAGCTTTTTTATTAATTGCTACAAGTTATCAAGTATAGGAAAATCGTATTATCATTGCTTTTAAATTGGTAGTATACATATTATATACCTAGATTTGATTGCAATGTGTATGTTTTTAATAAAAGTGTTATTATTTGAATTATTGTAATTATTAAGCTGTACAGTAGTTAATTAAATATCTTAATTAATTACGTGTTATTTGTGTCAATTATAATTTGTAATTAAATATATTCCATTTTCATTGATTTGATAAAATACAAAGTCGCTTTTTAAGGTGCCTAGATTTTATTTTGTTTTGCTTTTATTTTTTTTTCCCACACCGAAAATCATTTAACATCTACCATACTAGGTTCGAGGCGGATTGTTCGATTCGATTGCTTTTCATGCCTGGATAAATTCCTATAGAAAGAAGCATATGAAATGAGTTACCAGAAAGCAGTTCAAGTACCAACATTGTATACATAGTTGACGTTGGTTGTGACTGAATTTGAATTATTGTGGTTGGATTTCAATTTTAATCTCAAATACATATTACAATTTTGCCAGCGTCATACATGTAGATAATTACATACGAATCTAAAATGTTGATCATTGTAGCGGCAAGTTCAGCAGCAGAAGAATTGATAACTCTTTATGAACCGTTTTTAGTAAAGCTACACGAAAACCGAAATAAATCAAGATTTTAACAGGAATTCGCGAAATCCATTATTATCGTTACACACTTACCGAAACCTAATCCCATTTAAATGGAGAAGCGGAAAACGAATATTAATAAAGAATATTTTTAGTGTTTTCGGCATAGTTGAGGGCACAGTGTCACACTCGTTGTTGTTAATACAGTTATGGTTGCTGGACAAAGTTAAATCAAAATTCAGTTCAAATTCAGCTATCATTTTGCAGCTTCATTTTGGTGAAGAAAGTTGAGTTTTTACCCGACTTGAGAGTCAACTAGAAATCGAAACCAAAATCAACATCAGGCTTTAGCTTGAAGCAATCTAAAATAAATCGTTCCTGGTTCACACTACAGTGAGTACACTTAGGGTCGGAAGGGGACGGGACGGACGCCAAGATGCGGAGCTGAATTATAGTTCATTTCGTAAAAAAAGCAATAAGTTAGCAACAACTGCACGATGTAATGCAGTATGCAAAACAGCGTTTGATGAGCAAATTCGAATTGCGAAATTCAAGATGGTCACAATTCTAGGCTGACATGCAACCTTTGAATAGAATTCAAATTCAAAATAATTAATAGTTAATAATGATCAAGAATCAATAATCAGGGATTAAATTGATCACACACAAAAGTAATTAAATATGGAATCGGAGCGGTTTTAGGAAATAATTGAAATCGGAATTTTGAGCTGAAGCAAGACAGTTCGTCTTTGAACTTGATTTTAGCCTGGATCTTAATAACTTTGACAGGCAACAGGGTCAAATCTATTTACTGTTCCAATGGTAACGCTGCAATTCAAGCTAATTAGTAATGAATGTGTGTGAACCAAATCTTATTTGAATACATATTATATGAATGCGACGAAGCTGTTGCCATTGCTGCGATAGAACCATAGAACATTTAATTATACACCATTAATATTAATAGTAATTATAATGAGTATGAAATCAAAATCAAGCATCACCTTTTGCTTGTACAGCAATTATGTACTAAACAAAGCCCAGATATACAAAACAAATTATGAATTTTCTTGGTTCTTGCTAATGGAAATGGAATTCAAAATAATCAAACTAATATTGCTGTAATTAATTGTGTACAAATAATACAAATTAAATCGCAGTTTCTAAGATACAAAATGTTACATTTTAGGAAACCCTAATTATGGTTTCGAATTATATGTAGTTTGTAACTGTTTGTAGTTATCAGTATCAGTTTGTAATTTTGTGCATTTAGAAACTAAACCGTCACGATTTGTACATATGTATTATTGCTATTATATTGTAATTTTAGAAATATTTCCCAAATCGATTGTGGATTCATAATTATACACATATATATATATATACGATACACAATTATGTATGTATATAAGGTACTTGTATAATGGAATAAACGCTAACAAAACGAAATCATGAACATGATTTATTAGTAGGTAGGTATGCAAAGTATATGCAATTGCTATTACTCCTTTCATCTTATAGGTAGTTTTAGCCTAATGGTGTAATTAGTTCTGTGGAGCAATATCGTAAATATCAAAGCTTTATTCATGGCTAATTATAGATACTACCGCACCAAAGATGTAATTAATGATAGTACAGATATTGGCATTGACTCCGATTTCTTGGTCAATCCATGTCCATATGTCCAATATCCGATGTCACGTTATAACGATTTGCTATAGTTTTACTATTACAGATGCTGGAAGTATACTGCAACTTTTATTTAGGTGCTTAAAAACTATAGAATAACTTTTATGAAGCATTAAGCGGGAATTAATTATTTTATTTTAAGGAGTGAAATTAAACTGTTCTTTCGTTAAATTACTCGTGGGTCATGTCGTATGAATTAATGTACAATTTGTTTTCTACGCAATTACTGTAAGTTAGGTAATTAATTACATTTAGTATTTCTTTGCCTTTGCCCCAAGTACATACGAAATCTATGAAAGAACAGCACAAAGTACATTGCAATTATTATTGTGATTATTAATTCATCATAATTCAGGAAAAATGGAAGTCATTTTACTCAAGTCCGCGATTACATACAATTACAAAATATAAATATTCGAATACCCACTTAGTTATGTAATTGCTAGCCAGAAAAATCTATTAAAATCTAGGAATGACAACTGCACGCGCACAACACACCGATTAGTTAAAGAGTTAAACTGATTAGCTGATGGATTAAAGTGTATAAGTAGTAGCTGTCTAAAGTACACACATAATTACATGTAATAGTGTGCATATATACTGAGCTAAGTACATAACTGTAAGGAATTAGTATAAATATCTTGTAATCACACTTATTTTAAGTGTTAGGCAGATATTACATCCTTGATCGCCAGAAACTATGGAGTTAATTATAATATTATGTGTAATGTGTAGCTAATTGTCCTTATGAGGTTGTCAGTATTTGTTAACTATTATATGAAAATGTA
>JAAXYX010003320.1:0-14760 GCA_036851915.1 Ptenothrix huangshanensis | reverse complement strand
TGTTATCATTATCTGTCAAACTATTCATATATGTTTGATAGGCTGCAATTGAAATGTAATTGAAAATATAAAAACGTGTAATGCATTAGTTAACTTTAACCTGCACATTGTTCTTTTTACAAGGCATTCTAATTTCTGATCAAACAGCATCTACCTGAAGTATCCACGATCATTGAATCATTTTCGCCTATGTACACAATAGTAAAGTGAACTGTGACCACGATAGACTTGAATAGTGGAAGTTTTTCTGCTTCTGTCCCTGGGTTAAAAGCCACAGTTAAGCGCCGATGATGCCGAAGGTAAAGGCAAAGGTGGAAGGCTGTTTTCTTCTGTTTACCCACCAAACCATTGAACAAACAAACAAATTTCAAAGGCCCACTTTATATGACTTGATTTCATAGTTTAATGACCAGGATGAAAACAAAACTACCTTTGCGTTGCTTTTCTGTTATTTCTCCTTGTATTGTAGACTTTTGTAGGAAGAATAGTTTGTGCGACCGCGAGCTCCAAACGATGAAACGTCATCATACCATATCATGTATCAAAGCAATGACTACGAAGGTAATTAAGTACAATATACAAGTAAAAATGTGCGTAGAGTTTTAATTTCATTCCTTTTCGGAAGCTCATCATCAGTTCTCAATTTCTCATTTTCGAGTTTTCCTTTTCGCCATTTCTATTATTACTGGTTCTTTGCAATTAGCAGTTATAGTGTAGGATAATACGAAAACTTCTCTCAGGATCTCAGGCAGAAGATATGAAAGAAATGACAGCGAATAACACAGTGACATTTGAGATTTATAGAATGGGGTGGACGAAATAAAACCGCCGCTCTGATTATATAGTGCAGCTCATTTGTTATTGTTGTGGATGCAGATATTGCTGATGTTGCGGTAGAGAAAGGCAAAGGCCAGTGTCAGAGGAGAAGAGACGAGATCTTTGACTGCGATACGTAATTGTCACGATCTCAACTACAACAGGTTCTTGAATGGAAGTTTTGAGCATTTTGAATTTTGAGCTGTTGCAGAAAACATAATTATTCGTTTCTGTTATTCTCTATTACGATTACAGATTGCAGAGTGCAGAGTCTACAGACTCACAATCCAGTTTAGCCTTCTTAAATGGAGTTCAGTAGTTCATGTCATATCTTGATATTGGTATGTATGTACAAGCCACGAGCAACTAGCTTTTGCATCGAACCTGTAGATAAGTATAGGCATTAAGTTCGAAGGTATGGTATAAACATCAACATCAACGTGTTCAACGGAAAAGATCTTAATTGGACGTTGATTTCGTTTAGAGAACAAGACAGGACAGAACAACCTACTAACAACATAACTAAATCACTATGCACGAAGGTACAGAGTAGATGTATCGTATCTGCATATTATCTATTACTCCGCATGCACATCACATAACTGATATGTCCCGAAGTGTGGACTTTATTATAGTTCTGAGTTTATTATACCTGGGCACGACTTCTCATTCTAATATACTGTAAAGTACAGTTACTTTACTATATACAGTTGGTTTTCGCTCTATCGTTGTAATTACATGTAGGCACTTCTGCAGTAACACATCAGAAGCAACGACAGGTTCTGTAAATTTCAATAATTATTATTTGAATGTCAGCAATAGGTTTAGATAAATATGCACATTAAACCTACTGCGAGACATTCATCTGTAATTATTGCATTTGTATGTCTTATCTTAATATTCTCTTATTCTATAAAATGCCAGCACAACACTTAGATTAATACTTCTTACACCTGTATCTCAAGAAGTACAGTAAAATATGATGATTATCCTGGTAGTACAACAATAACAACCTAATCATACACTAATCATTATTTAAGAAATCATAATCAAATTTTATACCATTCAGAATGCACATTTGTTCTAATGTTGAAACTGAAAAGGGCGTCGATGCCGAGGTGATGTATTTTGACATATAATTAATTCGACAGTGATTTTCAAAGTTGGCTTTTACTGAACTCCGCTTACCTTTAGCCAGCTGTTGCCGCGTACAGAACGGCGTTGATTTTTGTATTACAAATTACAACACATTACAGTGACAGGTGACAGGGACAGTACTAAGTAACGCACTACAAATTCGAATTTCGCGACTATGTACTTACAAGCAATGAATGAAGCTACTCTACTATGCTGTGGCAGTGGCAGTAAGTAAGTAGCTGCTCTTCATGCTTCTTAAATTTGCAAGATTGTTAAGTTGTTTCTGCAACTTAATTGCAACGAAACACGAAGTTTTATGAATGGCAAGGACGGGACTGTTCCGTCACTGTCGACTTGAACTGTCATGACGGTTTGCTTTCAGTGTTTCTTCAACTCAGACTTGAGACAGGAGTCAGAAGTTCACAGCAGTCAATAGACAATTAAAAAATAAACAAAAAGCCGCTTGAGATTTACTTTGGCATTTAAAACGATTTTCATTTCTTCAGTTTACTTTTACACTGCAATTGCAATTTATTATTAAATCGTTCTCTAAATAAGTACGTGCTTGCATTGGAACGAATGCAATAGTAATTGTGGTATGTAGACTTTGGCAATCGTATGAATTAAAATCCAATCGTATCAAATCAAATCAAAATGAGGGATTGCGTCTGTCATGGAATTTATTTGCTTATGTTGAAATGTTTGGTTGTAAAGTGCCAAAGTCAAATGGAAGTTGCAAGTGTACATGTTTGTAGTAGCTAACAAGACGCCATGGGGTCTTGAGGATTTCTTGAAATAAAATATGTTTGGGCGATTATACCTCGACGTACAGTTAGGTGACTTAGGCATGTAATTACATGATTGTATTACTGATAACTGCTTTGCATTTTGCATCCATCTGCAGGATTTCAAGTAGGATTTTGAAGAGCAATTTGTTTGATAGTTGGTTGGTATTGGTTTATATGCATCTACCTATTAGTATGTTAGTAGGTATCAATGGGCAATGCCTTAAAAGCCCAAGCCAAGTGCTAGTTCACTACTAATAATTGAATGTTGAATGCAGTTAATAAGTTGGATATGAGGTAACATTTGATCTTTAATTCTTGTCTTACCTGCTTGTAACCTGTGTTTGTGGAGTGTAGACAGTAGCCCTGTAGGTGTTCATGTATACTTCTTTTGTAGCCTGCAATGCTTGTATGATAATCAACATCAACTGATCATATAGGTGCATATATATTTGCAGAGGGATACAGGTGGTAATTCATCTTGTCCTGTCTTGGATCTCATGTATCACTGTATCCTTGGCACATCTCATCAAACAATCAAACCCAATCCAAGTTTACTTGTCTTTACACAGATCTGCATTTCAAAATATATAAAAGGTCTTTTCTTTTGTCTTCTGTATTTGTTGTAAGAATAATCAGTTCGTTTGATTTTCCATTGTAAAAGGGGAATTCGTGGATCATGTGCGTATGTGAAGTACTTCGGTATGTATATCATGTGTGGATAGGATGGGCATGGACATGGAAATATGTAAAAGTGAATGGCTGCCAGTCAGACATAATAAATCCACATTCATATTCAACCATACACCTTTGGTTTTTTTTACTTTTGAATCAGCCTCTGCCTCAAGTGGATTGATAACGAGACCAATTTGCAATATTTAATCATTGGAGTTAGGGCAGTGACGGTTCTATATACATGAGATATTGTCATTCGTAATTCTTTTATTCCCTGCCAATTTTCTTGGAGCAATTCATGTTCTTATGCACTTGGACTTGACAAGTGGATAACTACCTATGTACACTTGAGTGTAATTATATTATGGAGTTATGGGCATATCATAATCGAATGATGAATGCACTTAAGTAATAATTATTGGTTGTTCTCTCTCATACTTTCAATAATGATTATTATGATCCCTATTATTTTTAGCTCATAAATTAGTAAGGCTTTTTTCCATTCGCATTTGCATGTTTTCTGACTGGGATCATTGGTACCTACCTAGTTGTAGTTCTAGTGGCTTGGTATTTAGGGTGTGATCAATTCACTTATCTTTTTTTGTACATGAGCATACGAGTAAGCATTGATGTAGGTATTTATTTTATGGGCCATTATAACAATTACAATTACAATAATTATTGCTACTGGGATTTTTCTCATTTTTATATCTTCATTGTCAGAATAATTATAGAGAGGAACCTCAATACAATGCAAGTATTGCTAATCGCTAGCTTCTCCCGTCTCTGCTCTTTTTGGCAAAAATATCTGCCTTGGACTGTAGCGGTGATTTTATAGTTGGGTTTCAATGTTAAATAAGTTATGCAATGGCTATTACTTGGCTACTTGATCAAACGCGGCTAAGGTTGTTTGCAAAAAGTATGTAGGTTTATACAGTCATGTTCTGCTTTCGGCTCGTGTCCTGAGGTAGGAAAAGTCTCAGCTGATCTGAACGTTTAATGGTTTAATTAATCTAGAGTAGAAAATTAAGGCTTGATTTCACACTTGATTTAGGAAACTATAAACTATCAAGTAGAGAATAAAGTAGAATGGAACGGAGCTAAATGAAATGAAATGCAGAAAAATTACTGTGTAAAAAATCGAAGGTTTTCCTTGAAGGTTTTATCTGATTTCTGCATTCGATTTCGATTTCTTTGACGGTGTTTGAGTTTGGTATGCAAAAGCGATACACTTGTATGTAATTGTCTACCCACCTGCTTTTCTAGACATCTACTTATTTGTAGGTGGTATTGTCCTCTTGACAGCACGGCAGGTGCAAAGGCTTTTTTTTACTTTGTTGTTAAACACACGAAAAATCAAGAGTTGTAGGAGCTGGTAGAGTTCCTTACAAATTAGAGTAGTGCAGTTTTTTTTATAGAACACCTTAAGGCACGTAATCACAACACAGGTAAAGTTCTTATACTTCATGTGTTATGTATTTAGATGACTGACATGTACTACGTACATATTTTGGGAATCGTTGTTATTACTGTTGTTATTAAACATTATGGTGTGAGATGGGTCTGCGATTTTAGAGCAGTCATCATAAATTCCGAATATTAATCTAAGACAACAGGATTCTGATGGGTTTTAAGACGGAGCATAGTTTAATGGAGAAGTAATAAACATTTATTATGTAGTTTGGGTATTTAAGATATTTACCTACCTACTCTAGTTTTTGTCCCCTTTTGTTTTGGTTTGAATTTGCGTTAGAGAATTACAGTTGAACTTTATTGAGGAGAATAAACCTCATTACTATACATTAGGATACTCAATACCTATAGGGTATAACGTTCACATATACATACATATGCAAGTGGTGTGATACTGGTATAGGACAGTACTGAGAATGACTGTGTAATTCAGAATTATCAAATAATGTCACCAGTCACTATTAATACCAAGCTAGGGAAGAGAAAGACAAAGGAAAAACATGGTGACGGTTTGGGTAAATCGTAAATTGTATTACAAGCGTGAAACTTGCAAGTACCATGAATGAACGGTATTAGTACAAATAATGCATTTAATGCAATTTATGTGTGTTTCATGACACAGCTTACAAGTACAAGTACACGCAAAACTACATGTTCTCTTCACCCTGCAGAATAAACGTTGTCGAGCAGACTTTCTAAAATAAAAAGCGTTAGGTAAATGAAGACGGATGATCGCGTTACATGTGGACAATGCAATGTACATGTTTTTATAATGCAGGTAGGTATGTAGGTACCAAATCCGTATGTTGGGTTGGTACTACATTATTGTAATGCATGTAAACGTCAAGCTAATTAAGTAGGTTTTAGAGTTTGTTGCTGCTAGCGAAATACATAATATGCAGACAGATGCGAATCAAAATCAGCAGAAACGTATGTAAACCCCTTTCTGATCTTGAGGGTTTTAGTGTTTCAGTATTTCAGTATTTTACTGAATGCTCAATGAAAATTTGGACGAGTCATTGCCAATGTGCAGTTTTAGTTTTTGTTCGTCTGAGTTGTGTATGTATGTATATCTGTAGGTACCTATGTTTGATGTTGGGAATTACCTAGGAATTGAATTGGTAACCCTTGTTAGCAAATTAGCAACGCTGGGGTTACAAGTTTTATATGACAGAACACCATGCTGTGTAGTGAGGGGATGACATTTGAAAAATTTAACTTACCTGACGATGGCGATGACGATGACGATGATGATCTCGCTCGATATGGCTACAAATTTTAATTTTGTGCTATATGCTCCATTGTTGCTATTTTTGGAATTCATTTTAGTTTTTATTCTATTCGTTTTTTGTCTCTTAGTTTAACAAGATATTTAGATGGCATCGTCAGCTCCTCGAAATTCTTTATCAGGCAGTCAGTGTGTGTGGAGGTAGAATTTTTTTACCATTAGTTTTGATCTTTTATACTTAATGTGGGTTGTCATTTCTTATTTGGTACACCCAAGCTGTTCTCTTAAATCTGACACTGCTCTTTGCTGATTCCGAACAGTGTAGTGTGAGTTCAAGTTTAGGGATGAAGGTACGGCTAAAATGCAGAGGTGTAAATTTCTACCTGTCAGGCATGGTTTCCAATAAAGTAATAAAAAATGAGCATTATTATTAGCTGTAGTAGGTAGCAGCCGTGGTCGTAGTACCGGTGAAAATTTGTTATGCAAAAAAATAGTGTAACTCGGGGCATGGGCTTGTTTTGATTTTTTTGTTTTTCGGGTCGAAGTTGAGTCGAGGTTATGAATGTGTAGCATAGCGTTGGGGTTTAAATTGATGTGATGAAAAGTGGAAAGTTGATGTAAAGCTTGGAGTGTAAAGTATCTGATCAATGACGGTTGATCCTCTCAGCAGGTTTTTACCCTGCCACTGCCACTGCTTATTGTAAGGTTATAATGGGAACAATGGAGCTCTAAATCTCCTCTGCGCTTTAGTTAAACCTGTAAATAACAAGTGCCCTTATGGATTGGATGGATGATATACAAAGGTAGCTTTCCCAAATTTGGAAAAGAGCTTGAACTTTTTTCAAACCCGTTCCTCTTCCTACCATAAACGATAACCATTAGTTCATTTAAGTAGGTAGTTTCCTATATATCTATTTACCTACGTGAACGTCAGGGTAACACAGGTATAGTAGTTCAAATTGAATGTGAGTTAGTTTTGACTTGACTTGTGGTTTTGGCTTAAATGCATGTAATTGAAGATCAAGGATTAGGAAAAGCGAGTTGATGTAATAAACTTGAATAATTTTTGGCTACGTTATACCATTTTTTCCTGTTTATGATGGTGACAGCGGAGGCGTTTGTAAGAACGATGCTAATCTTTGTTTTATTGCTTCTTTTATACTTCAGACTTTGGTCAGTATCGCTACAAGAAGAAGTCGCCCGCCCCCTCAAAACGTCGACAGAGACACAAAGTAAAATCCGAAAATCTGTTGAAGTTCTTGTGGATAAAACGACAAGGAATCTAGCAGAATGGAGGATGGCCGAAGCCAAAGTATACCTATACCTACTTATGAATAATAATTTTATATAAAATATGGATGATAAAGAGAAAGTGAAGTAAATATAAAATGTATGATACAGTTCATTAATTTTGACTTTTTGTGTGAATAACTTGCAGGCAAAACGACAATGTTTTTCTTGCTCGAAAGAGTTTGAAAAGTTACAAGAGTCAAATCCAAGCTCAGAAGTCAGATCCCGTCTTCTCAGCGTTCCCCCTTCCGATCCAATCAAGGTAAAATGAATGCATATTTACTAAACTAGTACTCATAATTTTACATTTAGTTATGTCAAATTATATGTATGCAGTTTTCAATATTTGATTTTTATTGTTGTTGTAGTTGGAATCGAAAAAACGGAAGGCAGAGGAAACGGTGAGAAGAGCAGATATCGAATATTATACCTTCTGCGTACGATCTGAACGGGCAAGGTGAGGATATTGACTCCTGCATTGACTGCATTTATTCTTTGTATTTATATCCTTTGTTGCTTTGAATGTAGTTTCTACAGTTGTGTGAATGTCGTGTCTACATCACACATGTAGGACAAATGAGACACGTGCAGATTTCCACGAAATTGTTTTCTTGGTAAAATTAGTTACGTCCTCTAAGCTGCGTTGGTATTGGAATTTCGACCTTTGTATTGGTATTTATTTAGTTAGGGAAGTAATTTTAATGACCTTAATGTGAATTCTTACCGTGGCTTTTGTAGACTGGAATGGGAAAGCTCCATTCGAAATGGCAGTACATGTCTGAGGACACTCGAGGAAGAAAAGTTGACGCTTCTCAAAGATTTGGCGTATAAATACTTCCATGCAATGAGTGACTTGATGCCGAAACTAATGCGTAGCACGGAAGTTCTGGAGGAGCCCATCAAGACTTGCAATGTGGAGCAAGATATGCAAACTATTGTTGTTCGGCGGCATGCCGGTTCAGAGCAACTTTTACCTGATTTCTATGCTGTAGGACACTTCCAATCTTATGAAGAAGGATAGGAGGAGTGAAGTATGTTTACATTTACTTTTTTCATCAAATTCCGTAGTTTATTGGACACCTTCCCGTGTGTGTTCACTATTACTGTATCACCATTGTCATCTGTCTTTAATTCGCCATTAGAATGCAGAGTGTGTAATTTACAGGGCCTAAAATTAAAATCCTCATAAGAATAACTCCATGTTTGTGTACCATACGTAGCCTAGCGTAACTGAATAAGCTGACGGACTGTTAAATTCTGATTTTGAAATGGTAGGCTTTACAAAAATGCTTGTTCCTCATCAAGCAAGATTTGGACCGGGAACGAAAAGGCACTGTTGGCGTGGAGAATCTTGCTAAAGCTATTGCTGATGCGCCCAAAATTGATAATTCTCATCACGATATCTCTGATAAACTGTACTATGTAAGTGTAGTCTTTGTCTCGTTCTACTTTTACACATACGACAGATAAATTATTTAGATTCCTAAATTTTTTATTTTAAATCGAATGATTTTCTTTTACAGATGAAGTCAATGTTATTATATTTGGAAGCTGCACGTATAAAATTGGATATCACACTAGCAGATGTAGAGGGGAGACAGAAACCAACCAGTGCTATTATACAATACATGCGACATCAGCGAGATAAACAAGGATTACCTCAAACTATTCTCAAAGTACAACGGTTTACATTCGACTGCATTCAAAATAATTATTATTTCAATATTCTGGCTCACTGCCTGTGTAAAAATAAGTAACACCTTTTATAATGTAATCTGGAAGGCGTTTGAAAGAACTTTGCTCACTGATTTCCGTCTCGTTTTGGAATTTTCTCAAGGTACCATCTTGGGCACGAGATGATTGCTTAACGCCAAATAATGACTCACCTGACTGGAGTAATGAGGATAGGAATATTCAGCTGAA
The DNA here is from genome assembly GCA_036851915.1 of Ptenothrix huangshanensis. Taxonomy (NCBI): domain Eukaryota; kingdom Metazoa; phylum Arthropoda; class Collembola; order Symphypleona; family Dicyrtomidae; genus Ptenothrix; species Ptenothrix huangshanensis. Next base: position 5,433 of record JAAXYX010003320.1, on the reverse strand, counting down.
TCATGTGAACCAGTTGAATCACGTTGACCATGATACAGATTTTGGTAAGACATTCAGTTGAGAGTTCCAGAAGTACTGCACTGCGCTTAACTTAATGCAAGTGCTATCTTTATGTACATTGTACATTGTTTCGAAAATGACTTTGATGTTTGTACCATAACTTTGTATTCTATTCCCAGACGAATTTTCAAGCGAAGCAGGGAGCAGCGACAATGTGTACGAAGAGGATAAAGACAGCGTGCCGTCCATAGGCAAATGTCGTGTACTATATGATTACGAAAAGAATTTGTTTGACGAACTTACGATCCATGCCGGTGAGCACATGATTTGCATTGCATTATATTAAGCATTTTATTCGTAGTACTTACAACTATTAACAAGTAGGTGATAATTTGAAGTTCATGTACGAATTCATTATTACATGAGCATGTAAATGCAAAACTACTATCCCATAAAATTTAAGTATTTTATCTACTGTACTCTGAAATTTAAAGAATTCTTTAGTAAAGTTTGCGTGATGATTTGATTGTCACTGTTGATTACAGGTGATCTAATAAACATTCACGACAAGCAAGAGGATGGCTGGTGGCTGGGAGAGCTGAAAGGGATTGTGGGCATTTTCCCGGCGACGTACGTTGAAGAGATCGAATCTTCCGAGTGAAAGTAACCAATGGGGAACAACAACTAACAAGAACTACAAGAATAATCATGAGCAACAATTTTTTAGTATTGTTAAATTAATTTGTTCTAACTTATGCAACATACAACATACATACGTTACTGTACTCGTTACGTTAAACCTTAAACCTGCTAAAATCCTAACCAAATACATTTATTATTATTATTATCATCCATTTATCTTTTAAAGAATCCTAACAAACAAAAATTATCGTATTATTATTATTGTATTATATCATAAGTATTAAATTACTACATCATCGTATTACTAATTATTATATTATTAACGCTATAGCAGTTAAATACTACAATATACGTAAAGTGTTTCTTGCGAAATTTATCAAAGTTAAAGTAATATATTATATACGTGTATAATCTCGCTCTCGTCAGGAAAGCAAAACCAGCAAAGGGGAAATCCTGTTTGTTCAGTTTTTCATAAAATAAAATGTTACAATATGGTGATGAAAAAAGTACTAAAATACTTACATCTAATCTAAGTTTATTTTTCAAGGGGAGTTTTATTTTATTCAGTACATCGCTCGAATGTGTAGGTTTTTGGCTACTACGTTAAAATGCTTGTTCAATACTATAATTACCTAATAGGAACTTTGTTGCGAGAGAAGGAGTGATTTTTGTTACAGACGAATTGTGGAGCTCCGAACGGAAGAACCAAAGGAGCATAAACAGTTACAGGCATTGCCATTAGTTATGGCAGGATTACAAATAGACTGACATTCAGCAAACCCACGATCGGCACATTTTTTGACACAGGATTCAGCAGTGCAAGCAGGCTCCCGTGGAAGCCTCTTTATGGGATTCATCTTTCTCATAGGCATACCTTGCCAACCATAGATAAATGGTGGTTGTGCAAACTCTGTTGTACTTGAATTTGTTATTTGTGGTGGTTCTGCTGTAGACGTTGTTTGGGGTGGCAATAAGGTTGTTTCCGGAACGTCCGTGATGTCTTCGGTGGTCGCTTTACTATTAAGGCCAATTTTCTCTTCTGTTGTAGGTGTCGCTGAAAGTGTCACATTAGATAAGTGTTCATTTTGACTAAGTTCATTCCCTGGATGGGATTCAATTGTCAATGATGACGATGGCAGAGCTTCATTATGAATTTCCTCCTGAGATTCAACATGACTTTCGGAAGGACTTCCGCCGGTAACTTCTGGAACTTTTGTTGCCATCGTTGGATTAGGTGTCGGAAAATGTTCAGGTCCAGAGCTGGTTGGAATCGGACCTATAATCTGCTGTTGAGGTACCTGGGGGATAAAATGTGGGTTGTGATGTTGTTGCTGGTTGAATGAATTTGCGAATGGCGATCCGAAGGGTCTATCTAGGAATTGCTGCTGGGGAAAGCGAACATACTGATGTTTGATATGTTGTGGATGATTTGGATGTGGCATCCCTTGGAAGAATGGGGGTGGTTGCTGCAACTGTTATCCGAAGGGTCTATCTAGGAATTGCTGCTGGGGAAAGCGAACATACTGATGTTTGATATGTTGTGGATGATTTGGATGTGGCATCCCTTGGAAGAATGGAGGTGGTTGCTGCAGCTGTTGAAACTGCTGCTGAAAAAGCGTTGACTTTTGTACTGGAGGGGGAACTGCGTTTACCGGTGATTGGAACTGAGACTGTTGCTTCAGCTGTGATGGCATAACTACGGGTGGCTGATTCTGATTTTGTGGAGCAGTGGGTTGCTGGCCACCAAGTTCCGGGCCCAATGTTGGTGATACACGAATGTTATTATGATGCAAATTTTCGTTAACGTTAGGAAACTGCTGGTGGTGCTGGGNGACTTTTGTACTGGAGGGGGAACTGCGTTTACCGGTGATTGGAACTGAGACTGTTGCTTCAGCTGTGATGGCATAACTACGGGTGGCTGATTCTGATTTTGTGGAGCAGTGGGTTGCTGGCCACCAAGTTCCGGGCCCAATGTTGGTGATACACGAATGTTATTATGATGCAAATTTTCGTTAACGTTAGGAAACTGCTGGTGGTGCTGGGGAGGAATGTAAACAGCTTCGATTGGTTCTGAAATAAACCGCTTATTATTAAAAATTTGATAAATTTCATTCAGAACTTGGGAGCAAAAGCAAATAATGCATTATTACCGTCTTTAATGAACGGAACATTCATGCAACGACATGTGAAGTCTTGGACATGGCAGAACCCTCCGGAACCTCCCACTGAGTCAATACAGAAAGAATTGCAAGTGGTTGCTGCTATTGGACTCCCATCACAGATTAAGCGCTGCGCTTGTTTTGACGGATGTGGTTGAGGTGGAAACGGGAACTGTGTCTGGCGTATCGGATATTGGGGCGCCATGGGATGCATACCCAAGGGCAATTGAGCTGTTGCTGGAGGCATCTCAGCCGGGCCTACTGTAATGTGAGGCTTTGGCGCTTGATCCTGGAGAACTCTCACTATAAAACAAAAATGCAGCATTGAGGCTTGTAAACTATGCTTGCAGTAATCTGACCAGGATTTTACCTGTAACAAAATAGTTTTAAAATGTAATAAAAAAAATAATTAGGAAATGCACTTACCTTTTAATTGTTCTTCCGTCGGGCATTTTACAAATGCAAGAAACTTCATCCCTGGCACAGCTTCCAGTAACGTTGTTACCAAGATTCAAGGACTTGCAGTAATCTTCACAAAATGCGTTCCCTTTAACACTATTTACTTTGCACTCCAAAATTTCCGCTGAAACAATAGCAATACAATCCATTTATGAACTTACGATTAGAGGTAAAACCTAAAGGCTCACATTTTATAATAGTCCGTAGGTAATTACCTAAATAAAATATAAGCAAAGGAAGGTGAACATATTATAAAAAATAAAGTAATTATTTTCTTACCGTTAAATATTGGCAGAAAACTAATTGCCACGACTAACGTTACGAAGTACGTAAACTTCATCTTGAGGTGTGATACAAACACTTGACTTATGAATTAAATAAAATTAATTTAACTGTAAATAATACGGATATGCTTCTGAACTTGGCTCCTTCGAATAGTGTGAAAAAGTGGATTCTCCTTACTCTTCCAGATTCAGACACGAACTAAAATGGGAATCAATCTTCCCTTACGTCGCAGTAGGTAGAAAGAATCATCAATTTCTGGGAAAGGCATCCTTCATCCTTTGACTTTGGTTCCGTACGTCACACCTTATGCGTTGGTGTTTGTTGTACCCTTAAAAACGTTGACATCACTCAGCGTAATAATACATACCAGCGGTATGTATTATTAAGTGAAAAAAGGCGAAGAGGTGTGCTCAAGAATAGACGGGCATGAAATGCAGGACGAAACATTCACCTTACCCATGTGCCTACCTGTAGTCAGACACTAAAACTCTCACTTTATACCCTGGGCCAAAAGCTAATGATCCCATGTACGTCTCAGGAGTGTTGAATCAATGAGTCATTATTTTGAGACTAGATAGGTTTTGTTATTTTTAAAGCATGAAATAAGCCCACGTCAATTTAAAAAATCATTTTTATACTAACCGTTTATTGATATTTCTACTATGTTGGATATTATATAAGACTATAACATACTCATTACTTGAGTGCGAAATAAGAACTGTTGCTTCTTAGCTCAAATCTTGAAAGTGTACAAAGAATTCTTCGGGAGGCTTCTAGAAGGCAGTAAATTCTCTGGCTGAAAGGGAAACCTTGAGAATGGCATGAAATAAAAAACAAAGAGAAAGGGTAAGCCCTTGTTGACAAAGGCCACTGCTCCCTCATTTCTTTCCATGACTTTACTTTCTTCGCGTAGCTCGCATAAGGGTTGGGGTTTGGTAATGACTCAAAAATATGAAGGTAGCAGATGAAGTTCAAGGTTAACTTTTGATACTGTCCGCATTTAGTACTTTTTCTGTATCTGTTCTCCCTTCGGCTTCCTCAGCTCCGGGATTCCCACTTTGACTTCGATCCTCTCCAACTCCAAGATATTCTGGGACTTTGAGTACTTCAAACTTTGACACTTTTAAGCCCACACCTTCGGGCAGATTCCTTTGAATATACTCAAGGAAAGTGTCTGCAGTGGAGCCAGTAAGCTTATGAAGGTTGATTGAACCGGTGATAAGTCCTTACTTCGTAATGGACTTGATGTTTCTTAAAAATATGAACTGAGCGAAGTAGATTAAATCGGAATTTATCAGATTTTTCTGGAGCCCATCTCTTCCCAACTGTTATTCCCAAATGATTGGCTGCAGCAACTACGAACCATTCATAACTGTCGAGGACGGCGGGTTCATAGGACAGAGCTTCGAGTTCAATGGTTTTGTACAACTTGTCCAAACGGGGTCCTTGCGGTACAGAATCAGTAGCTTTTAAACTTGCAGTTAGCTTTACATCCCTTGGATGAATCTGAATTGGCTGAGGATCTGTCCATTGTAGGTAATTCGACCCGGCAGGGTGACCACCGGGCATTGCTTTAAATACTCGTTCTTTTTTCTCGGGTGGTTGCGCTGCTTTATTACAATTCAACGAGGCTGAGGTTGAAAGCGTACGAACTCGAACAAGGGAGCGAAGCATTATGGCTGGAAATATTCAATAATGTTTATGACAAAAAATAAAAGTACTTTATCGCAATTGTGCCGTAAGGTCGATTTTAAACGAGCATCTTTTCGATACAACCACAATCATGTGTAATGCACCTAATTGTGGCGGTAGTCTAAACGTGTCTACCCCCCTAATTTTATAGAAGGTAACTTGACAAAAAATCGACGCTTGCATTTTTAGTAGAATA
>JAAXYX010003319.1:0-14760 GCA_036851915.1 Ptenothrix huangshanensis | reverse complement strand
ATAGCCAACTATGTACAGTACCTACAAGATGTTACAGTCAGTTAGACATTCTACCCACTCGCTCCATGATGTACGATTCCTGAATCTGATTCTCAATTATGCTTATGATGCGATTACTGCAAGAACCAGAACGAAACGACGGAGCAAGTAATAGAATCCACGACGAGCATGACATGACATAAGACAACGGCACGCAACACAACACAACATCAAGCAAGAGTCAAGACTGAAGATGAGAGGACTGAAGACATCAACTTAGCAATCGCGTTGGCTTCCCCACCCTAATAATAATAGATGAAGAAAAGAGTACGAAAGGAAGATACATAGGTGGAGAATATGCCAGTAGTCTACACAGTTCTTTCATCATAATGATCCATGCTACATTTCTCATGTACCATTCAAATATCTTCTTAATCATTGTGCATTTCATTGGAAATACGAAACGTAAATACAGTGTAGAAACAGATTCCACCTCCACCGTACTCATGTACCAAATCAAGTGTACATATGTAATGTAGGTAGGTACGTTTGTACTTGTAACTTGTACGATGAAACTAAATCTGTGGTTGAGCTCAGAACTTGAGAGGTACAAAACAGCGACTCCCCAGGAAAGTCAAATCACATTTCATTCATAACTTCTTTCTCACACTTGGCTTTGGCTTTGGCTTTGGGTTCTTCGCTGTGAAAAAGAGACAGACTGAATTCACTGGGACAACAAGTACCTACTACTACTGCCTGCCGCCATTGCCACTGCCATTCCCTGGTCATTATTATTATGCACTGTTGTGATAATAATAAGTGGAATGTGCAGTCTAGTGAAATTGTCTCTGAGCTTGGAAATATTAATATTATGAATTAGAATGTCATAATGCTAGGTTTCCTTACGCTCAGTACGGATTGATGATTGTACATGTAATGTAAATGATAATAAATTATTCCGTTTCTGATTCTGACTCTAATGTATCAGATTCGCTTACGATTGCGTAACCAGCAACATGGACATGAACATGAACCCCCCAAGGTGTTCATCTGCCCAGCTACATAAAAAACATTAGAGGCAATTCGTAGATACCCACGTCGATTACTTATACATATACACACTGCATACAAGACCCAGAGACAAGACACGTGTGGGTACGGCAGATACTGAAACGCTAATGCTCACAATGCTCACGTTCGGAGGATGGAAACAAATGAACACGTCATCCATATTTAGCATAACATGGTATGTGGTGGCTAAATGAATTTACATCGGAACCTGGTCTATAGTCTCCACGATTAACTTTCAAGATTACTGATTACTATTACATGCACCCAAAATAAGATGTTCACTTCACATTTCTTCAAGTCATTTCGTCTATTATATTTTTTTCAACCACTTCAGTGTCACCTTTTTCCTTTGCATTGGGAGAGTCGGAAGAGTGACGAGGACCGACGAGTGACGAGTGAGTGGGCTGTTGAATGATCACATTCAGTGTTTACAGTCACCAATGCCCCTCACAGACGGACTCACTCACTCACTCACATAAGATAAGATACATGGAATGAACATTTACGAGCTTTTTCCGTCAATCCGGCTGTGGCATTGGAAGCGGTTTCGACTTAAAGGCTCCAGTACTTCTAATAGTCAGCAGATGATAATGATAACGACAGTAATAAAGTGTGAGTAAGTGCCATCAAAATTCCCACTATGGATCACTTGCACTTGTATTTCAACCACACAGTGCAGCAGCAATCAATTAACTGCACCATCCATACACATACATAAAAGAAGATGTCTACTACTAATATCTGCAATCATGTCAAAAAGTGCAAAATATGTTAATTGCATCTGTCTAAAAGCGGAAAATGACCTTGTCACATGGATTCAAATAGAGACAAAAAATTAGTAATATTATGTGGGTATTTACATTTCTCGAAAACAACCGACATTGATATATTGCAGATTGGATTTTTTAGCGAATAAAATTAAGAGGACGTTTAGCACCACCGATTTTTAGAGCGTGTAAAAAACATCTGGACTTTTTGAAAACACTGAGGATACGTATATCCAATGCTTTACCCCTACTTACACCTTCAGCGATTAGAATTATGATGATGATGATGACGATGACGGTAGAAAATGTGCACGTCAAAAACGCGTAGTGAAGCAAGTGCAAGTACATACATAGGTAAGTGTCTCCCTTCAGTTGAGTCAGCAACTTATCATTGAATAATCAAAATGCATTAAATTTACATAACTGCCTTCTACTTGAATGAATAAGTTATCATTGGTTATCTGAGCTCATGTGCCCAGGACTGACGTTGGACATGGGTACTGCACTAGCATATGTATGGTACCTACACATAAACACAGCACAGTAGTTCAGTAGTCTCTTTCCCATTCTAGGCATTATTAGGATGTACAAACTCAAGCCCAAGCTCACTTGAAGACTCACTGTCGAACCAACGAAGGAGTAAATGTCCAAGTGTTTTATTTGATTTGATTAAATTCGAGGACTTTCATGGTTGGAAGCGTTTGTATTCACATTCGCATTACATATCGCATCGCAGCACATCACGAATCGTCGAGCGTGCGAGTGCAAGCAGCTTATTTTTACAGAAAACATTGAAGTTGAAAGTAAAGTCGTGGAGTCAGTACAAAGCGATATTGTCACATTTTGAGTGTCTAGAGACAGAAACTTTAAGCTTGGAGATCAAGATGTAGAGAAGTTAACTGTAGCTGTGGCCAACTTACCTAACTATCTAGAGGATGGACACAGTCCTCTCTCAAGTATTATATATTCATTGTGAATACAATGGTCATGGACTCACCGTCCGAGAGACAGAAACAGAGACAGAGAGAGACATGAGAGATTTCAGTGAAAAACGACGAGCAGTCAGTTTTTATGCAATCGAAGACCAAAGCGGAACCAAATAAGTGTTATTAGAATAGAATAGAGTACAGTACACATGCTTAGTGTATATCAAAATGAAGGATCAAAATCTGTATAAATCATCCACAATGTATGAACACACTATAGTCATCCACTTACTCTTCTCAATTCGCATTAACTTTCTATGAAATTTTTGTTTTTGGCATCGTTACAAAATCAGATGAGCTTACCACCATCACCATCATCATCGTATCACAAAGCATAACCTAGCATGGCATAACATCCTTAATAGCATAACAAGACATAAAATCACATAGAAGAATACACATACTCTACACATTATACATGTGCATTGTTTGTAAATGTTGTGCGAAACGAGTTGTTTCATTTACATCCACAATGGAAGTACAAACTGCATTGGTGGACGAGATGGGAGAGCGACAGAGGGGATGAAATATTATTTTGATTTCAATATTAAACACATTTCCACACAAATTAACACTCCATCAAACTAATCAAATTTATGGATGAGCTTATCAGTTACGACTGAATTATGTCGCACGGCACCTTAGTACAGTCTTCGTTAAGTCGTTAAACACTTGAGCACCAATTTATAGACAGAAAAAAAAGATAGAAAGAAGGAAAGACAAAGATGGACGGTTTGATTTGAGAACTACTTACATTGTGAAAGCTTGGGCTTCGGCAAGAGTCTTTAACTCCTCTTATTATTTACACACTCCTTTGTTTCCCAATTCATGGAGTAGGTAATTGTACTTACCTACATATTATTCTGGGATAAACGAAGCACAGAACATACGAATCAAAAGGAAATTGACCAATTTTTTTTAATCAAGTCACTTTGAGACAAACAGTAATTAACGATGCAGATATGCAAAATACTTACGATTAGTGTAATTCTAGAATATTGTGAGGATAGAAAAGGCCATTAATTTATCCGTAGCATTCCAAGTCCACATCTATCAAGATCTACATTTCCATATCCATACATCAAATCCACACCACAACCATCATTTAATTGACTTTTCATTCAGATGACTATCGATAACTTTTTCCTTAGTAAAAAAAACTCCTCCAATTACTGTAACAATACTGCATTATTATTACTAATGCATTAATTACTGCAAGTTTCAAGTCCAGTCCAATCACCACCCTGATCCCAGCTCCCTATGCATGTTCCCCATGACTGTTCATGTCTACCTTAATGTTCATGTTAATGCAGGTGTTTAAATATTGTGGCAGTAGTGCAATTATGTAAAACATGGAGAAACTGGACGTTCGTTTTCGTTGCCAACGCCAATGCCAATTCCCATCCCAACGCCAACGCCAGCACTACACAACACAAGCCATAGCATCGGCTCATGGGTAGTTTGGCAGGCAGTTGGAGTTGAAATAATTCAGTGAATGCTGTTTACACTGCACTTGCTCTTACTCTTATTATTCAGCTTAATTGCATTATTCCACTATTATTCAAACAGCAATCATTCCGAAAGGAGGGAAGAAGCACGACTATGATTATGACGATTACGGTTGTACCATAACTCTGGAAGATTGACGATTGGACTATCGATCTGTTCCTACGAACAAAAAATCCATCATCACAAAGCAAACGCGAAGCTTTATTGAACCAATAATTAAAGCAATGAATAATCCAAACAAAGCAGCTCTCCATAATTATATACATGAGCACTTGTGCCAACATCACGCAGCATCTGTATTCACTATTGACATAGACATCGACATCGGCCTTAAGTCAGACTGAGATTCATCCATTATTACTCATTAGTGCTCCAATTATTTCTGCTTTTAGCTTATTATGGTCAGACAAACAGACATGAGACAGGTAGACTGGCAGCTGAGTTTCTAGTCAACTTTAACTTTAAGCTTGCCTATTAGTTCGACTTCGGCAAAAACTAAATCGACAGTCAACGTTGCTTTTGACACGCTGTGCATATGTTAATCTAGTAGGAATAAAACCTACTACGTATAAACATACCTGTAAAATCCACGATACAAAATCACGCCAAGCTTTGCATTAAAGATATACATATTATAGGACGAGAGGAAAGAACTAAGACGAGATAGGATAGGCTACTCCCAAACGATAAAACAAGAAAACAAGCATTCTATTTTTTTCCATATTGATTAGGAACAATGAATTTAGTTGATGTTGGACGAAGGAATAAATAAATGACTTGGGAATAAATGCTGGTCATAATAATTCCAAGTCTTAACCACAACAATTTGGCAGGGAGGAGTACGCACATTAAGAGAGCCGTGAATCTTAAACACAGAATATCAAACCATTACCCGTGAAAACTCTCCTGTCATTTCTGTTTATGATTCCTATCACAGCATCTCAGTCTATTCCATTCTACTCACCCACCCACTCCATATCATATGTATCATACTAACTACCGACGACCAAACTACATCTACCCAAACTATGTATGTAGGTACATAGGTATATGCTCTGTAGCATGAAGACAGGGCAAGATTACACATGTTAGTATCCTGTATCATTCTAAAGGGTAGCTGTGGTACAGATATAATTACATACTAAATAATTACACGACAGAATTACAGATGAAATCGAGCTCCATACTGTATTCTAATCCCTCACCATTTACATGACAGATCAGACAGATGGACTCTCGGTTATGTAGTTACTACATATATCCATAGTCCTTCAGAAAAATTACATGTGTCGTTTCAATTTGGTAATTTCGCTTTGTGTCTACCAAAGCATAGGCAAATTATATTTGTTGTGGTGTACACAATGATATGGGATTAGTAAGGGAATCACATCATCGTACCACATCCTATACATATGCAGACTACTTGCGCAAAATAAAATAAAATAAAACAAAACAAAAAAATCAACCGACATTAGTCAGGATTGTCAGGAATATTGTAATTCTAATTGTGTATGTAGCTGTCATGTCTGTGCTCACTACTTGTCCGTCTCATCTGCACACAAACACTATCGCCGGAGATAAATATAAATTAAGGGAAACATTAATTACGGGCTCATTATACTGTCAGAAGGATCTTATTTCATGGCTGATGACGTTTCATGTATTGTTCAAAATATTATTATGGAAAAGGTGCCAAGTGCCAAGGGGTACCTATAGCTGCTGACGGTGAATTCTCTCTTGCTCCTATGTATGTATATTCTCATATAACAATAAGCACTATATATTCATTTTCCTCCCTGCATATAGTAGTGAATTATAGAACGAAATATATAAAGTTATCACGTAATTACAATGCATTAAATTCTACAAGCAATTACCATAAATAAATATTCCAGGAAACTCAAAGTGAAAAGTATGAAACAAGTTGAGCTTGGGATTTCTGGAAATTTACAATTCACAGCCTCCGGCCTATATGACTCAGATCGTGGGGTTTCCTTTAAAAATTTTAATTTAGATATTTTTTTCAATTAGTTTATGCGACCAAATCTACATGCGGTCGCGGTCACGAGAGAGGGGACCGAAACAAAAGGTAAACAAGTATTTCAAAGCATTCCAACTTATTTACTTGCCCACGATCAATTGCAGGTATGGTAAATTGAAAAAACCAAAGACAAAACGATGATAACCTCATAAAATGGAAGCCAGGCATAATCCTACTACAAGCGTTGATTTGGCTTATGCTTACTATTGAAAAATGAAAAATGAAGTTTAGTTACAGGTGAGTTGAGCGTTGCGTCTGAAAGGATGGGTCTTTGGATGATTTTAATTTTTTCCCCTAAATAAAGAAGATTGGAGTGAAAGTGTAAAGTCAGGTATTTAAAGATGAATGTAGTTAGGCATCTAGGTAACTGTTGTATGAAAGTTAATCGCGGATATTTAAGATGACAAAGGTAGGTACTTGGAGATGGACTCGAGTGAGGTAACTGTGAGTGTAAGATGATTCCTTTTATATATCATTACCCTACAAACATCAACGTCAACAATAACACCAACAACCTATTTCTAATACCAAGTACTATAGTATAGTAGCAACAGAAAACAGAAACACCAACATCAACACTGAAAGCAAACCAACACAACCGCCATCAGAATGCGTATGATATAATAGATTCACGATTTCACATTCAATTTCATTTCGAGCCACACAGCATTACAGCACAACACAAGAATACAACAAGAACATCTGAGCATAGAAATAAGGTGTATAGATTATAAAGTGTAAAAAAAACAAAACAAAAAAATGAGGATGAAGAAATAAGTGCCATCGCAAATCGAAATCACATCTGAAGAAACAGCCCAACCAACTCTAAACAGTGGAAACCAAGAGCTACGGATGGGATAAGATCAAAGATGCTCATTTTTTCAACCGTTTTTGTCCAATGTAATCCTTAACTATGGTATTAAACTCACAAGGACTTGTGGTGGTATTTAATCGCGCGTCTCTCTGTCTCTCTCTCCCACTCTATAGTACTTTAATACTACATTATCCTATGACTATAGGGCAGGCAGGACTACGACTTGGAATTGGAATTGAATTCAGTCAACCATGGATTTGAACTAGGCAAGTCATTTTGGTTGCCAAGAAAAACGGATAAACACAGTCAATAATCTATCAATTGAATTCTAAGGATACCTTACTACACTATGGGACCGAGGAGTATAACAGAAAGCTTATCCTCCTGCTCCGCACTCAGATGAGATGAGACTCATCACACAGCTCAATGAGCTCCGTTTTACCTTGTCAAATAAGAAGCTAAGCGCCTTTGTACGCATAACATGCAATCAGTCAACTACTGAACTGATCCTATCCTCGAATAGGTAATATGTAATAGGCATGTATAACTACATGTAATTGGAATTGGAATCCATCCCATCCCACACATATACAGCCATGCATCGGGTATACCCATGGTTTCTATATGGTTCATTTTATAACAAAATATTTGCAAATTCATTGTAAGTAAGGGAAAAGGGAACATTAATCAAAATCCAAAGATCCAAATCCAAATCTAAAATAGAATTTTATCTCGTAGTAAATGCCACTATGTACCTACAATTTCCCATTCACCTCCATAGACTTTTGCGGGCAATCAATTTTTACAATTTCCAATTCTTTCATGCTTGCTTCGTCAAGGAGAAGCAGGAGGGGAATACCAACCACGTTTTGTATCTGTTCATTGGAATCTGCATTACAAGTTGCTTGGGCTGAGCTTCCACTTGTTCCTTCTACCTTCTACTAGCATTCGAGTGGAATTTAACTTTTTTAATACTCTTACAAAATACCTACAACTCCTAAACTTCCAAGCACCGCAGATACTACATACACTTAACTATTTTACTCTCCTTTATCTCTTTCTTTTCCTTTTCTTCAGCCACTCATGAATTTAAATGCACTCGTCGTACTCGTAATTCCTATTCGTAATAATAATAGGATATACTTGGGCACTTTATATAATATAGATTGGTACTTACTTACTTGCCTACCTACAAACACTTGACTGTAGATCCCTACTTATTTTTAAGATTTCGATACGAATTTCGGCAAAGGTAGAGAGTCAAAGAATAGTTGAGCATACATACCTACTACACTTCTTTATTATATTCGACTCCTGTTTTCATCTTATACTGCCAATGAAGGTGTAGAGAATTTTGCGTGAACTTAATTTTTGTGTAAATTGCGCAATTTTTTCTAGTCAATGAGCACCAAAATAAATGCCGAGGTGAGCTACGACCTATTATTACCATTATCACCTGCACAAGCAAACGTATAGGTAGGCTTCCGTACATTTTCATTTTTATGTACCTCGTTAATTCTTAAGTTTGCACCAAAAAAAATTGTATTGCAAGCAATTACAACTGAGTTGGATTGTATTGCATTGTGTTGTGTTGGGTTGGATTTTATTGTGTTGTATCATGTTGCTTGTGCCAAGCCTGCGAAGGAAAATCTGGTCAAATTATTCTTGAAATCACTCAATCTATTAACAGTAAAGTCCATAGCCTAGGGGAAACGTACGAGGTGTACATAAGCATGGATAATAAGTTCAAGTTAATGCGGCGTTTAAGTAGAAAATATTGACAAGAGTATATCTTTCATTAAATTCCTGTCTCATGTAAACGTTATGCTGAGGAGATATCTGTGTGTTGGTTTTACTATAATCTATATCTATATGTATATAGTCTACAAACAATATGTAGGATGTAGACTTTGAGAGAATCTGTGTTTGGTAATTAGACAGCGGAAATAAATTATTAAGTACCTACATACACAAGAGTTCCTGCATCCGGACACAACCAGACAGGTTACTGTTTGTAGGTTTCTTTGCTAATACTCGGTTCGTATACTGCCATTGCGTTTCATTGCATTGCATTGCATTGTATTGTTGTCGACTGCTGTTGCCGTGACTCGAAAGTATTACGATGTGCTACGATGGTTTTCTAGATTTGTATGCTTATTCATGTCCATATCCATTGTAAGACTGTGATTGTGAACTCAGGTAAATTGAGCAAAGTAAACAGAGGCAGGAACAGTGCTACTGTCTGATCGTCACATACAATTATGATTATATATGACTGCTTCAATTATGATTGTATTAATTTTATAATAACTCTTCTTTGCCCCAAAATCATAGTTATGATTATAATTTCTTTCAATTTCAACTCAATCTTTCGTAATTATGCAATTATATGTATCCTTTCTGCACCTCTGTATATCTTTGGGTAGCACGGTATATCTGTATACCTTGCCTATAAACACTAACGATGTTCTCAGCAAACTCTCCTAACGAACACTAGAATCCTATCTGGAGCGTTGCAACCACAACTTTTTTTCTCTCCAATTTCCATTTCCCATTCCTTTTTCCATTAGCTGACTTTGGCATGGGATTAGAGTTTGAGTTTGATTTGTGAGTGAGCTGAATTGTCATAAATTGTAATTGTAATTGTAATCGCGATCGTAATTACCCGTTTGTGGATACATAGAGTAAACGTAAACAGTAAATATTAAAAGCGACTCGTGCCAACTTTACTTTGGCTAAATTCCCCTTGCTTTTTGCTCAAGCTCAGCCGAGCATCCTGCCTGATCCTGAACGCAAACAGTAGCAAAGGCTCTTGATGTTGAATTATATTAAATTTCTTTCTGCTGTTTATGAACTGCTGCCATTAAATTTACCTTCCCGTAGGGAACCATGGAAAATGAGAATGAATGCAAGATCATCATCATCATCATCCAAGTATTTCTTAAGTTTGTCTTACGTTTTTTATAGAAGCAAACTTTTAACATTTGATTGATTTAATGGCGGTCACAAAAGCTAATCTAATTGACCGTTGAACGTTGATAATTTATGATTTTTCGTCTACATTGACGAGTTCAATGCCTCGCTGTTTAACTCGCTCTGTATTGGGTGCTAGGCCAGTGCAGTGAATCAGACAGGTAATAGTAATAGGAATATGCTCATTCCGTTTGTTTCCCTATGATTCTGACTTTGCGTGGGGAATTAAAATTCCTTTCAAGACGAAAGCCACAAGGCAAACTTCCTGTCTCCATTTGACATTATTCTTAGTCGTTCAGCGTATGAGTCAACAGTAACAACCAACGCAGAACAGAACAGACCAGAACAGACCAGAACAGTGTGTACTGATAATGGAAAATTAAATGAGTACAAAACGTTGTTGCAAGGAACAAAACAGGAGTCCCTCCTACCTATTTAACTGTATGAAGGTATTTACTCCCTACCTGTGCAACCTGTGATTGGTGTGGCTGTTTATATATGATGTGTAATAGTGTAATACAAGTGGAACATAAAATGTGAACGTCAGAAAGGAAATGGAAAATGCTGAATGCTCAATACTTTAATGGCTATTTAAGTGTACATATTTATTTGTTAGCGCATGCATCCATGCCGTACTCTTGTGTCGTGTCGTATTACCTGGCAATCTTTCAGTATGAAACATGTATCCTCCTTCAGCTGTTAAGCAACTAACTTACCTACTTGATACCTTTGCATTCTGAAAAATCTTCCAAATTGTGTGGGATACAGGATGCGTTCCCTTGTCTTTTCTTTGGTTTCATTTGCTCTATGCTAATTTCGTGAGGGCTACAAAAGTGTATTGCAACTGCAATAATAACACTGCAACTGATCATGTGTGTTCTGGGAACTCAGCACTTAAAGTGCATACACCTATACATTTTTGTTTACAATTGCACGGTGACAGTGAATATACTTTGTAGGAACAAACTTCAACTGTATCTACAATGTACATAGTAGAGTAGAATGCAACGCACTGCGAAATGCAATGTGGCTATGAACTGTAAATGACCTGAGCAAAAAGCAATATAGAACATTCGGAAAACGATCCTTTACAGAGTAAAAGAAGCCAAGTCAAGTCATAACAGTCATCATAGCATCATCAAAATCGTTAGAGAAGTTACGCTCAACCGCATTTTTGTTCCAACTAACAATATTCAGCTTCGGCTTGGTTCATTGGCTTGACTTACGTTAGCTCAACTATAAAAGAACCGCCTTGCAACTCAAATGGCAATTGCAAATGGAATACAACAATGTCATTTCGAGGTTTACAATAATTTCAGTCATTCCTACAAATACCTGAACGACATTTGCTTTATTTAATGTTTCCTTCCATTATCTTGCATTGTCTCTCGCATTCTTAAACACAAGTTTTGTACTTCTATGCATCGACGTATAACATTGTTCATGGTTTGTGTAAACTTTTTCATGTACAATTAACTTCCATATGTCTAATTGTCATGAAACACTGTGCACTTGTTCTGCTTATATTATGAGTTACAGCTGTAATCACAACATTATATAGTGAAGTATACGTAAGAATAAGACACCACACCAAAGGAGAAGAATATGGACGACTAAAGGAAGTTGAAATTGAAGGAATACATAAATATTATTGCTCACTAGTCAGTTCATNTGCACTTGTTCTGCTTATATTATGAGTTACAGCTGTAATCACAACATTATATAGTGAAGTATACGTAAGAATAAGACACCACACCAAAGGAGAAGAATATGGACGACTAAAGGAAGTTAAAATTGAAGGAATACATACATATTATTGCTCACTAGTCAGTTCATTTTTATCAGTTCACTTTTACTGTTCAATGCACTTTCAGTCCGAGAAGAAAAGAAACAAAATAGAATAAAATTCCAGCGATTACCGCCTACAATGCTGGTGCAAATGACAAGTGTGTTTTTGAAGATTGACTATTGTTTCCTTGGACAAAACAAAGTTCACTTGAAACTATTCTTTGAAAAGTGAAGGCAATAATAATAATAGCCCGTTAAGATCTGTACCATCCCCATTCCAAGTTCAACTACATACAGTAAAGTGTACAGTACAACTAAGTTTCTGTCTGATCCAAATCCCAATAATGGCATATTTAATCTTGATCTAATTGGGAAAATCTTACGGTTTACGCCATTGCTGTTACACAATCCCAATGTGATTCCATCCAAGTCCTCATTCGTAATCTCAACGTCGTTGTAAATCACATTAGTAAAGTAATGTACCCACCTACAAGTATGTACGTATGTATGCTCTGGATGTTTCCTTCATGAAAGATTATTTAATTTCAAACTAAGACTTGGTTTATCCAATCTAATTCGTTGTTCACAGTACTCGTGTACTCATTTCTTTTTACTTTTCCACCACGAAGTTGACGTGTAAACGTTTTTCTTTCCCCTGTCGCAAAAAATCTCATCTACTCCAATAATTTAATTTGGAAGCAACTCAACTACATTACCAGACCACCGCACCGCACCGTCAATTCCATCAGCACAGGACAGGTACATTTGTACATATGAGTGGGTAGTGATCAATGGTACGGTGTATTGTGTAATAACAGACAAGACAACTAACTAACGACTCACAGTATACGAATTCGAGTTAGCTTTGAGTTCAAGCGTGAAAGCTACTCTATGAGCACAGCTGACTGACAAAACGGACATGTACGTGCACGAATGAGATGACCAAGGCAAAAAGTAAATTTAATATGAAGACTAATGATAATCTAATGTAGAACACCATGCAATTGGAAAATTTAAAAAGTTTAATAAGTCTTTGGTTGAGCTAGGAAGAGATTGATGGGGGCACGTTAATCTTGTGAGAAAAGATGAGATTTTGAAAGTTTTATCCATCCAAGAGACAGATAGATGAGTGGTTGTGTTCGTGTTTTTTATGCACAAATAAATGTTATGTACCTACCTACTTCTTGTTTATGTTCGGCTCCTACTCAAACTCAAGAGACTGGCGAT
Source organism: Ptenothrix huangshanensis (assembly GCA_036851915.1). Lineage (NCBI taxonomy): Eukaryota > Metazoa > Arthropoda > Collembola > Symphypleona > Dicyrtomidae > Ptenothrix > Ptenothrix huangshanensis. The sequence goes on along the minus strand of JAAXYX010003319.1, from coordinate 1,605 downwards.
TTGAGAGGCAGATGAAGATCAGATAAAATCTAGATAGACGTAAACGTAACGGAATGCAAACTGACCGACGGGATTGCATCGGAAAATTAACCTAGAATAACAATATGCGCCATAGAATCGAGGGAGTCGTGGACGCAATGCATACATATCATGTAGTCTGTAGGTGGTAGGTGGTTCACTATCCAACTCATGACTCAAGAGGGACTTTGTCAAAGACAGATTTTAAAAAATAAACGCGATACTTTTTGATACTTCCCTAATTCGGATTACCTATTTGTCTCATGACCTGCCAAAAAATCCTCTGAGGACTCAACTGAACTAAACTGAACTGAACTGCAAGCTGCAATGCACTGCCCCCGCCTCCTCTCTCAACTTGGCACACATTCACATTCGCATTCGCCTTTTACCATGTAATTGCGATTGCTATTACGACTACGACCATCCATTTCAGTGCTGGTCTTCGTCTTCGCGCAATTTTAATAATGGGAACTCCCAACACTGAATTCGCCATTGCCAGTGTCAGCATGTAGAAATCGAGTCAATCTTCCAACCACCGGTGCATCATATTACAGATAGTCTCTATACGCACAACTCAATCTTATCATTGTGATTACAATGACTTCAGTTTTAATGTTCATTCTGAGAGAGTGGATGGAAAATGCGAATCGAGTTTCTAGCCAGTTATTGTTGTCAAATCTCCGAAATTCTTCCGCTGATTTTTTGCAATTAGCCAACTCCCACGTAAAACGACATTCCCCAGGTGCAGGAACATAGCAGTAATAATAAAGCCAGGTGTGTTTAAGTTGCAATGATAGCAAATCTACAGTACAATTTCAATATAATATAGAGCACTAGACAAAATCCTACAGAGAACTACCACAATTATGCATTATGGAATTTTTCTACGGTCACGATTCATGACTTCCTGCATCCTGCATTCTAAACCAAGCCAAACCAAGCTAACACACACACAATACTGTACTGTACTGTACTGTACTTACTGTACAATACTTATTTAATGTGGTATGTAAACCATCCGCATCATCATCACCATCATATTGCAGCTCTAACTCTAAATCTAACATTAAGATAGCTGACTGTAAACTGCAATAATGGCAAACCAAGCCAAGCTAAGCCAAGCCAGGCTAAGCCCACGAATACACCTCCTGTCATGTCAATCTTAATGGAGTTCTGGTTCTACATAATAATAGTCACAGGAAAAATTTAATGTTATACTAGTTTGTGTAACAAAGTAGGGCATTTACACGGTAATAGAACGATGAGGTTATTTTCCACGTCGTTAATACAATTATTAGCCGGTGAGGAGACTACTGTGGAGATTAAACCATCAGAATCAGATTCAGACGTCACGGATCCCATGAAGTATCGACATCACAACATAACATCCGTATATTTACTATCTGCGCACACTTCTCTGTACATATACGCTTTTAGACCAAACTCTAAACTCTAAACTAAACCCTTCTTTCTCGTCCGCTATGTATCTACTTGTATAATAATACTAACATCATTTTCGACACATGTTCCCTCCAATCTCACATCATTTTACAAATTTTCGTCCGCATCCACCATGTATTTTCGTAT
>JAAXYX010003318.1:0-14764 GCA_036851915.1 Ptenothrix huangshanensis | reverse complement strand
GTCTATCATCATGTAATCCCCGTAAATGTCGTAGGCATGCCTTCAAGATGAAAAAAAAAGTATTCAAAGTATTTTTTCGCAAGCAAATCAACACACTACTGACGCCTCAGATAGAGATTTAACGTAGTTTTTTCGCTTTTCATATTTTCTGGGGTTAGGACTGAAGACTTCTAGCATTTGGAAACTTTCTGTGTGTATGCATGCATGTATGTATGTATGTATGTATGTATGTATGTATGTCTGTAGGGGCTGGATCTAGATGCGTACATGTGTATGCTTGGTGATGGTGTATGTACATGAGCGGAGTACTGTCTGTCTCTGTCTAAAGTGGGTTGGTGTCGGTTGGTGGGTGTGAGATGAAGACGTGCGAAGTCAAGGTAAAAACATGAGCTCTCAACTCCTCTTCAATCTGTCTCAACTCAACCACTCATTGGATCAAAGTAGGTAGGTACGTACATGATAATGGATTTTTAAATTGTCACACGTCTCCTCTCCTTCTTCCCTACCCTCAACATCTTTGATAGAATTCCCTCGGAATTTTCTAAACCTGTTTCTAGATGATGTCTACAGATTGCAAGTATATCCCGAAAATGTATATTAGTATTGGCAGAGGCATGGTGGAAAGACGAGAGTCACTCTCCAGCCTACTTCACTCCTTTACATTCTTAGGCACTTCTATTCCCCGCTCTAATTTCTATCACCACCACGCCGAATTTCCATGCAAACGTACTCTTATCGGCGTGGCAAATCTTGTTCACTTTGCCTCAGGATTAAAACTAAAAGGGCACTAAATGGTTTGCAACATTGTACCTTGTATTTCTGGGACTTAAATTTTCAAAAGGTTCCTTACATTTTTCAACTCACGATCATGATCAGTCAGAATGAGTCAACTTATCCTATGTATCCAACCAGCCAGCCAGCCAGCCAGCCAAACTCAACCAACATCATATACACTTTGCTCCGAAGCTCATTTCGTATGCGTTTTCAAGTGGAACTGCTTTGAATGTAGTAATTGCATTTATTATTACCAGCGCTAGAATTGAATAGTACCGGAAGGGAAGTTAATGGTACAAAATGAGTTTTTGCGTTATGAAAGTAGCTTGTAGTAAAAGTTTTACTAGGTTTCCAGATTCATATCTAATTATTTGTAAAAGTAAATATTTAGGGTATAACTATAGTTTTTTAAATTAAAATCTCTACAGATGATATTTTCAAACTGAATTTTTTTTCAATTTTCCTTCCTCTGACATTTAACTCTGGTGCTTGCAATGATGCAACTCGACAGAAAAGAACGGAAATCTCGAGATTGCTAGGAATTACATTTCATTCTTCACCGACGAACTGTAATAATATAGAAAGCTCTGTCAACAGAAAAAATGTACAAAGAAGAAGTAGGACGAAAGTACATAATATTTAAATTTGAGTGGGTTCATGTAGTTGTAGTACGTTAAGAAAAGTAGCATGAGAGTGAATATTTTGTTTACAGCTTCTAAACGAGCAGGTAAGAGGCACATGGAGGCTTCCAACGTTCTTAATCTCGTAAGTTGTGTGATTTAGTTGTATTCATTTAGGATAAGGTAAAAATTGTGAATACAGCAGTTTCTCGTGAAAATTATGTTGTATACAATTTAGTAGATTTTCTCCATGTGTGACTATATTTTCAGCCAAGCTGTTTGTGGAGCGCTATGAAAGACTTTTTTGAACATACAAATGTAGAATAAGACATAAATTGGTAAATAATTTAGTCCAGTGAAAGTATCAATATCAATGTTATTCTACAGCAGGTAGATAAATGACCGTTAAACAAATGAGAAACCATAATCTATAATTCTGCTCGAATAATGTGTGGAGATAGATGACTGGAAATGGGAGAAAATATTATAGGATCTCCATTAGATTTTACGCTGTACACATCCTGACTCCTGAGTGACTCGACGACTTTGACTTTCTGAAGGAGGCATGCGAAGAAGTAGAGGGAAAAAGGATTTTCATCTGATAAAGAAATCAATTGAAGACTTTGTCTATTGTACGGCTAAACCTCTTCCTTTCGCTTTCTTACTAACCCTTCACGTTTCTGTAGGAGGCATGTGAAGAAGTAGAGGGAAAAAGGATTTTCATCTGATAAAGAAATCAATTGAAGACTTTGTCTATTGTACGGCTAAACCTCTTCCTTTCGCTTTCTTACTAACCCTTCACGTGCAAAGGAAATGGAAATCACAATAGAGAGAGGTTTAGAGGCGGGAAATAAGGACAGTGCTGAGGAGCTTCTTTGATGAAAGTGAATGATTCGAGTGTAGGCTGTATCTGTAGACGCTTGTGATTGTGAACTTGGATGTGGATGTAGATGTGGATGTGTGAAGATATGTCCATACATGGGTATTATTGTCGGTAGCTGTAAATCATCTTGCTCAGTCTAAGCGGATCTTCATCTTGAACCCCGAGAACGAGAACGAGAGAGAGAGAGAGAGAGAGAGCGAGGAGGGGAAAGAGAAGAAGAAGAAGAAGAGACGAAGGAGAAAACGAAGCGAAAATGAAGAAAAGGGAGAAAAAGAGCACAAGAAGAAAAACTTGAGTGGCAATGAAATGGAAACAAAATGAAGAAGGTCAAGAGTTTAATTTCCAAAAGGAATCATGAGAACGTTTCGTTAGATATGTCTGCCTGTGTCTCTCAGAAATAAAGGAAGACGAGAAAAGAAGAGAAATTTCCTCCTTTCCTCTTCCTTCCCCTTCCCTGCCTACCTTTCACTTTCAACCGAGCCGATCCACCCAAAACCAAACGAAGAGAGAGAAAGAGAGAGAGAACGAAAGTAACTTGAAGCTAGGCCGTGCCGGCCACCAAAACCAAAACCAAAACCAAAGCCAGTGCCAGCATCAGTGCACCAGTTCGTATTAGGAAGTGACTACCTCCACTCGACTCTTCGACGCTAAAGCTAAACTGAAGTCAGTGACCAGTTCAGCCAACCCGAACCAAACCAAGGCGATGCCAACAACTCTCTCCTTGACTTTCATTTGAACGATACCATGTATTCCATTACTCATTCTATTTTCCTTTCATTCATTCATTCGCTCCACCAGGTTTTCTTGTTCCTCAATTCTCTACGCCTCCTTAAACTCATCTTTCAAAATCCGACTCATCCGAATCTATTTATCTTGTTTTCTACCTAAAATTCTCTCCTAATGCCTCCAGTTCAGTAGGGCAGTACATTTCTGTCTATTCAATATTGGTTCAACAGATTGGTCCAACTGTGGAACACTGCCTTTGCTTTCCCAACCTTGACACCCAAAACAAACACGAGTAAGTGTCTACCGATTCTAGACTTTAGAGTCGACTGTGGAGCTTCCAATACATACATTGAATTTTTTAAATGCTTTCCAGAGCACAACTGGCTGAACACAGTTTATACCAAAATACATGTAAACAGGTGAGATGCCAGCAAGTGTTTCGGCACAGATTCATTTGTGTGGGGATGTGGAGCTAGTTAGTTGCGAATGGTGAACATATATTACACATCGCAAACCCTTGAGACATTTGGCTGCTCAACCTTGGTAAATTCCCTAGACTTGCATCTTACTAGTTATGTAGTTTCGCTTGATTTTCAACTGCTTTTCTCACTGCGTCCATAGCTTCCAGTTTAATAAGCTAACCGAGGAAGATGGTCGGGGTTTTTGCACCAAATGAAACTACACTGTGCAGTGAAGTGCAGTACAGTGCAGTGCAGTTCAGTCGCAGTGTTCGGTCTAAGTCATGAGTAAAGTCTTGCTTATCGTTATGATCCTTGAGTCTTAGCGTAAAGCTTGTTGTCTTGCAATCGTACTCGCAAGTTGCAAGCGAGCGGATCACAAAGCTTAAACACTTTAATATAGTTTGATATGTGATCTATGTTTTCACCATACATTTGGGGCTCACATGGAAAAGCTGTAGGTAGTCCTTTCTTACTGTTTCACTTTTTCACTTGCTTCCCATTCCTCATAAGTTGATTCATTTTGTTATACGGGGATCGGACGCGTGCTCATAGAATTGACTGTGGCTTTCGCCGCTCCCCACATTACCATTTCTTGGAGCCAGGATTAAAAAGTGCTCCAAATATTTGCACAAGTTGGAGTTTACTGGGAGAGATTATGGTACATTTGGAAGCGGAATGGGACTTGATTCTTCAACACCAAACCAAGTTTTCCTATATGATCAGATCCGTACTAGCACTAGCTGTCTCACCTGACATTTATCTCGTTTATAGTAACTCTAGTATGTTTATAATTAATACGTAGGTAGGTACGTGTGTCTATGTTGGTGATACTCAAGTAGTCAGAGCACCATGTTTACTTACATACTCCATCTTTGATCATCTTTTTCGTCCCTTTTTGGCTCGGTCGCCTTTCATTATTATTTGCGTAACGTTCTCTTTTTGACTGTTTATGAGTGCAATGCTCCAACTTTTAAGTGGCTTTCGTCCCACGTACCGCAACAGAGAGTGTGTGTTTAGCAAGTATCCCTTTACTTTTAATTGATGGTGCATCAAAAATCAAACATTCTGCCATGCCCGTGCCCTTTCAAATTCACGCTCCTCGTCCTTCTTATGTATGCGTGGCGGCACGGTGTATTTGCATTAATCAATAATTCCTAGCCTGGTCATGCCATTTGCATTTACTCGTCAGATGAAAAGTTTTTGTATATTTTTAGTAGGAATATGTTGAGTGAACTTATGTGAAGCCTTGTTGGTGTAATTAGATTAAAAATTCTCAATTATCAGTTCCACTCCACCAATTTCAGTCTCCGTGTGTTTGCCTTCATGTGTATGTGCCTTTGTGTGTGTGTTAAATAAACAGAGTCAGAGTGTAATAAGGACGGTTGACTGATGAAGTTTGTATAATTCGAGAGTGAATGCAGAGTCATATCGCAGATTAGTTGTGAGCACCTACCGAGACATGTGAATGCCATCGCGAAGGAAAGCAAGTGCAGGATTGGACGTATGGAAATGCATGGGTAATATAATAATACACTTGGCGACCATTCTTAATGTATGCAGTTTTATCTGTCTGTCTGTCTGTCTGTCTGTAGCTCTCATCGTAAAGTGTGAGCATTCTGTATTTTAATATTTCTCCAATTATTCTGGATAGAGTCGACTGTGGCTAGAAACCGCCCCGCGGTACATATGTCTGGCGACACCGTCTTTACGGCTTTCCCACTTGCACAATATATGAATGTGAAAATTCACAAATTTCCACAATTCCAGATTCATTTGAAGTGCGGAGAGGGAAGGGAAAGTATACCCAAGCTACAATGGAAGGTTGAAATTCACACGTTCTAAGCCCACCACTTTCTTGTCATCCGTGATTTCCACGCTAATAGGAAGTGTGAGACAAATGCTCGAGTTTAAATGAATTTCCTTAAGACGAAAACAATAAGAGACTAAATGAATAGATGAAACATAAGAAGCTAGAAGCTGGGAGCTGTAGCTTTATGTATTATTTTACTAATTTAAACTATACTCTTGTCTCAGCCATTTCTTTATAGGTCAGGCGGAAGGCTATAGGCATTTGGGAATTTAGACTTGGTGCGTCCGCGAGAGAACCTGGGTCTCCTGCCTGCTGTCTAGGAGCAAGGCGACGACTACGACGTCAACTTATGTGGAAAAAAGTTTATCTGGGGCAATGGTGAGACGCGAAGGCTGGAGACGGAGACTCAAGTTCATGCTTTATGCATGAAACTTGGGTTTACAGTGGAGAAATCTTAGACGGACGTGCGAACTGCTGACGATATGATATGAGCCGATATAGTTGAATAAAAGTGGATGGAACGAGAGTATAAGGTACAAGTAATAGAGACCAGGCGAGTGTTGAGAGATAAAGAAAGGACGTAATAAAGGAGTGGGTCTACTTACCATGCAACCGTGGATAGGTAGCTGAGGAACTACCGATTGTGGCGGTCGATTAGTGTTTGCTGGGATATACAAAGATCACGGTTTTATGAAGACTTGTGTGCATAGATGAAGTGCGAGAGATGTGTATGTGCTGGCTAATTAAATTCATCCAGATTTCCACTGTTGTTTCTTTGGTTGACAGTGACGAGTTTGATTTCAACTTGACGAGCTTCCTCTTCTAGTTTCGTTCTGTGTGTTCGCTGTGTGCTCAAGTGTGGATGTGCGTTCTCCAGTTTCTTCTCTTCTCTCACCCACAGTCTTTCACAGCCCTTCGGCATATCACAGTCCGTCGTAACCTCCGTACACTAAAAACAATCAGGACAACCTTGAGACTTTCACTCTCCAGTCTCACTGCTGTCTCTTTCTCTTCTCCTTTCTTTCTACCTCATTCCAATCTAACTGGTCTTTTAGATCTGAGCTTCAGTTGCTTTACATACTACTACTACTACCACCTCTGTCTAGTGTTTCTGGCTCTGGTTACGTGCTCATGAATTATTCAGAGGTTCCCAAACTAAAATGGGCCTGTTTCGTGTCCGCCTACATTCATGATGTCACTCTTTACAACAGTGAGAACAACATCATCTGACTTATTTAAATCTGAACCAATTCCTAAATGCTCCAACCAAACACATTGATATTTTGTCTCGCTCTCTAAAAAAAAATCCTGCTCAGCTGTAAACGATACTAACAACTCTATCTCCTACGCCCGGCTATACTCATGTATACTGGAAATTCAACAGTTATCTCACTTGAGCAGATTCAATGGGGTGGGGACAAGGGATTTACACCTTTAATTGTGACAATGTTACCATGTGCAATATTGTTTGTGTCTAGCTGAGTAAAGAAACTTACGAATCCTTTATCCTGCAGTCTATCTAAACAGTCGCGATGGAAATGTGTTTCTTAGTTTGACTTAGTTACTTAGGATGATTACGTAGGGCCAGCGAAGTGATTCAGGCTTGAAAGTAGGGAATGTTGGTGCGTGCTCCACGGTCTGGGTGAGACTGACTGGTAGGTCTAGCCGAGTTACTTTATACACTGCAGGAATCCTTGATTTTTGCGCAGGGCCTCAGTCTTGTACTTGTGCTGGTGCATATGATACTCGGGAAACTGGAGGAGACGAAGGTTGGAGGGAAGAAGAGGGTTTACAGTCTCGGCTAAAGTCAAGCCAGAGGCTGTGTCAGAGAGACGCACATTATATTCCGGATCGTAGGTACTGAAGAGACATTACATGGAGAAAACAGGAGTCTAGAAGGCTTTGTTTCAAACACCAAAGCTCTGCATTGCAATGTACTAGTGTGATGCCGTAAGTCCTTGTAGGTTCCAAGTACGGCGGATGTAGGCAGCGGCAAGGGATACAAATACAACACACAACGTCTCAGGTCTCAGGTTTGCAGACCAGGACCAGGACCAGGACCATGACTTGGACCAGTCACAAGAGTTACTTGCGTCTCTCCCCTCTGTACAATTTCAAGTCTCCCTCCACGTCTCGCTCTCTCTCTCTCTCTCTCTCCAGTTCCATACACAGGTCTATTCTCTGTAGAATTTATCCGAGGAGCTTCCACTACTCTTTATCATCTCTCAAGCTTCCTCACACCGCATCCCGGCTTGCCTGCAGGACCAACGTTTCCAGCCCAGCTTCATTATTCGCATGGAACGCGGACGAGTGAGTGAGCACAGTTATGGAGTTATATGCAAAGAAATGCCAGTATTCACAAATCCTTATCCTCCTCACTACAATCCACAATACAAGGATTTGTTTCCCGCCCATGTACGGCTTCTACGCCATCACGGATATGCACACACACACACACACACACACTCTCTCTCCACACATGGCTAGTCAACGGGAGTGGGTACCTACTAAACTCGTAAACTAGTTGCAGGCCTATGTTGTAGCGAGGTAAACTAATCGCAAGTAGAAGAACTTGAATGCTTCTCCGCACACTTAACTACACACGATGTACTAGTTGATAATAGTTTCAATATTCTGTCTCTCACTCACTCTCACTCCCTTTAAATATCAACCAAGTGCCAAGTTTTCCAAGTACAAGAAGACCAGAGCACTATAACACTGCCACACATGATCTCTCCAAGTCACTTCTAGCGGATGCCGAGCAGAGACGACGTACCTACGTACCTCCCTACCTACATGTAAAAGACATACCGATGTTTCTGGCATCAACCATTTTCCCTCGCTCTGTCCCTATATTCCTCCCTTCCTCAGACTCGCACACTACAGTAGTCTGCACCGTTAGATATTCCGTTCTTAAACTAGAACCTTCTTCAATTCTCCATCTCGAAGGATTTCAACTGGGGAAAGGACTTGTACACTGACTTTTATTATGATTATTTGGTGCTCGGCAGCAACCACTGATGTTCCTGTGGCACTGTGGTATCCCAATCATGCATACACTTTACACTTACTGCGCCATGTCTCAACTACACACTTCTTTTTCACTTCGCACTCTCGAGACAGGTCAGACAGACGGGAGGAAGAAGGAAAATATGGTATTCGTTTCAAAACACTGTCACTTACAACACTCTACATTGACGTGTTGCAGACGTTAATGTATCTTCACCAGCTCTCACAGTGTCCACAACCGGTTGTAGGTTGAGCTGTCAAGTGTAAACTGTAAAGCATTCAGGAAGAGGAAACATGATGTACCGAACCGAGGAATTTTCGACCAAGTTGCAAACTTCTTCCACAAACTAATTGTGCATGATTTTACGAGTGTGTTGAAGATGTTAAGCGTTTATGATTTTGATCTTTACCTCCTACCACGTCCTCTCAGCTCTAAATACTTCACTGGCAAGGAGACGTCGAATGAGGGATTTCAGCCATCCATTCTCATTACATTACATTCATTGTGTTGTGATTGTGATGTAGGAACAGAAGTGAATCAAGGGTCAACACTGTTACATTTCAAGACTGTGCCCCCTTATTATACGTTCTACGGCTCCCAACACTACTTTGTAAAGGATGGTGATGTTGTTCGAAATGAGATAGGAATTAGAATGACCGTCCAGTTTAAAGAGAAAGTAGAAACACGCTTTGCTATTATTTCCTATATTCCTATTACCTACTCTTGCTACTTGCGCAAGCATTTACCATACGACCAGGTTTAAGATTAGATAATTTCAAATGTGTTGCACAAGGAAATCGGATAAAGCAAACACATATACATGCAAAAAGGGCTAATTCATATCCATAAGAAGTTGCTCGTGTACATATGTCGGATGTGGATGTGGGGAATTCCATTGAAAAATAAATTACTGGAGATAACATCCACCCATGTGATGGTTCTGATTAGACTTTCCCCTCTAAAGTAAATGCCTCAAAAAGCTTTAGGTCCGAGTCCGAGTCCGAGTTACAGTTTGAATATCGTTGACCTTTATTGAGTCGCGTGCGGTAGAATCTTAATGAAACGAATCAGAGGCGACTATTTTTAAACAAGGGATTTCGAAGAAAATTATGCAGTCACTGAACACACTGGTACATAGTATGAGGGACTAAGACCTTATCTGCCAACCTTAGGTTCTTAGTTTTTTTATAATGTGCATAGAGTCAATGTATAATATTGTTCTCTTTCACCGATTTTGTTTTCCTTGTATTTACCCGCTATCCTTATCCTTACTGCAGGCATGAACAGTACCGAAGAATAAAAATTACATGCATATAGCATTGGCTGCTACTATAAAGAAAGGTAACGTAGAACATTCCTTGATCGAATACTTAAGTGTACTTGATAAAAGGTACGGAGTCATGAGCTATTACTCATTCTCCGCTTTGAACATGGCTACTGAATTTGAAACAAGTCCTACAGTAAACTCTCGCTTTGTCTCTCTCTCTCTCTCTCTCTCTCTCTAAACTATTGAAACAACACTTGATGTAGAATTGAGTCGGAAGAAGAACTTTCATTTATTTGCATTTAATTCACGTTTTCATACAGGCGCATAATTTATTTAACTCCTCTAAATTCTAGGGTAAGCTTCCACTACGTCATCCTGTAAGCTAAATGAATACAACGAAAGTCTACCTTAGGGCACCTACGTATTTTTCATTTGTCTCGAGTGGATCTAACTGGCTGAGCTTCCCATCCTGAGGTACATTTGATTTCGGAGAAGTCTACATTTGAATTTGTAAGCTCTCCTAATTGGTGCTTGTTTGAAAACGCAGAATGCACTGAAGTGAGGGAATGGAGTAATTTGAGGGTATTTTTATACTATTTCAAATCTTTCTTACAAGACGGAAATTTAGAAAGGTAATGGATATTCATCGTTGCCTATGCATGTATGTATTTTGTGCAGTGAAGTACCTACCTACATTACCTACAATGATGTTGCTGAGCAACCATTTAAAAAGAAACTTTTCTTATCCACTTTTTAAACTTGTCAAGGCAGTTGTATGTAGTTGTGGATGTTGGAATTATAACATAACAGTATCACTTTGCAGCCAATGAAAGTAAAGGGGTAATTAAACTGTCCGCGTATAATTTCACTTTGTTTTAACGCCTACAAAGTGCAATACGAATACGAATATCTAAATCCATTGTGAGCCTTAAAGAAAATTGAAAGAATTTTTTGAACTATGCTGTGCTTTCTCGCTTGCGAATATTCATGATTAGACAGGAGGTTATGGATGAGAGAGAGAGAGAAGGAGCGAGAGATAGCTGAAGATCTGTCTTCCCTCACTCTTTCCAAGTTCCACTTGATCCTTCCAGGCACAAATTTGATTCAATAGAAATAAAGTTGGTAGACATGATAGAGGTATAGGTAGGGAAGAGACTATGGATATAGAGGACGCGAGAGACTCTTGAGATTTGCTAATCGTAGGAGAGTAAAATATTTTTCTCGTGCTTTTGTAATCCTAAAGTTGAGAATAATCTGGTAAGAGTAATCCCGGTAGGAAACCCCAGTCGAGTGTCTCAATTGCAGGTTAGTGTAAATACATACATTCTACATGGTGGGGTCTATTTGGGTGAATTTAAGTACAAAAATGCCTCGTACCGTAATTGAAGAGATAGACTATGGGAATTTCTCCACTACAAGGTCTTTCCGCCCAAGCACTTATTTGAGACCGGCATTATTTAGAATTCGAATTCCAGTGTATTTTCTCCATTTGAGAAATTGATCACCGGATGTTTATTTCAGTCCCAGTGTTGCATCGGTCATTTACGGTGTATACAAATGTAGGTACGTACATAGGTACCTAGGTACATGTGCAAGAAATGTTGGACTTGGAAAGCGTCGAAGGGAACGAATGTGAATACCGAATGGAAAGAGAATTGGAGACAAGACCTCAGAGCTGGTCTCAAGAGAGATATTAGCTCATCCATTCACTCGTAGATTCTATCTAAAAGTACAAAGGTACATTAAAATACGCAATCTATAGATATTAACATCTTCCTCCGTGGACTTTCTCAAGTCTACAGACGAAAAGGCTTAAGTTATTATCGGAAATCAATAGTAACTCTTCTGAGCTTCTCTCGGCTTTTCTCAGGTTGAGGAGATAAGGCCATTGCTACCATAGCCATGCCGTATTGTACCCTGTTCAATCCACTTTCACAATTAGCCCCTGAAAACAGGTAATACTATTTCTGTCGATCCATACCATCGCATGGGTATATAGGTATACCTATCTAGGTTTACTACTTTCTTGGTTGCTCAATTCCACGTTCGTCTCAGTGCATGCCTACACATTATTCTCTATCTTTGTTCATATGCGNCATGCCGTATTGTACCCTGTTCAATCCACTTTCACAATTAGCCCCTGAAAACAGGTAATACTATTTCTGTCGAGCCATACCATCGCATGGGTATATAGGTATACCTATCTAGGTTTACTACTTTCTTGGTTGCTCAATTCCACGTTCGTCTCAGTGCATGCCTACACATTATTCTCTATCTTTGTTCATATGCGTATTCTTTCTCCATTCCTTCCCTGTTGTCAACCTTCGTGATCCTGGCTCTCATTCTCATCCTCATCCTCTTCCTGATCTTTCAACCACATCAAAACTCATCCACTAACAATTCTCCGTACAAAGAAAAGTTTTTAAATTCCACCATAATTGTCTTTCTAGAATTCGCCAATCGCACTCCCTTGACCTACCAACGCTTTCTAAATAATCTTTATATCACTCCCGAGATCGAGATGCATGCTTGTAATTGGAGATCTACGTGAAATGAGGTTTGAAAAATACCTTGACAATATAAGAATACTTCCCACAGTTATTGCAGTCTAGGTTTGTAGGGGAAACTGCGTTACACGCCTTGATTAGATTGCGTGTGAAGTTTAACAGCATTTCTATCCGAAGTAATTCTAAGCTGTAGCTTACGGTAAAGAATTATCCTGACCTTTTTAAAAACTAAACGTATGTAGGTAGGTAGGTATACGTATGCCTCAACCTAAGCACAGAGCTTGGACTTTATTAAGCATGAGTATGGGCTGATTGTGAGTAGAATAATTTTCTATATTCTCATTTTAGCAATTCATGAATTGAGTTAATTGAAAATTAAGTGATGATAGACCACGCTACACGACTTGCAAAACATTCCTGTTTGTGTCTAGGCCTGATGAGGAAATGTGAAGGCTTGCGTGACATGATGTGCTATCGAAAATGTCATTTTGAAAGCTCTGACTCATTCAGATTCGAATATTGTAATTTATGACAAAACCGTTACGAGTTGTAGAGCTGACCTGCGTGCGCTTATTATTTGTGTGTGTAGGTAGGTACATACTTGTGGATATATGTAAACTATGTATATACCTACGTGCTCATTCACAATACACACACTTGTAGTACAGTAGTACAGTTTTGGAGACAGTAGCTCGAACGCTTATCACGGACAACATTTTTAAAATATTCATAATCTTTCGTAGTATAGGATAGAAAATAGAAAGTAATACTGCCATTCACCAGGCGAATAGGTATTTTGAAGGCCTGTACTTGACTTCTATCTATTCTTGTCAAATACATGCCTAGCCACACACGTTTATCTATATACACATATATAAGTACCTATACAGTTACAGTGCACGAAATACGATATAGCAACCATGGACTAATAATCAAAGAAGGATTTTGGTAAAATATTAGCGAGGTAAATACATCTACGATAAGCTTACGTGCATGTACCCAGTTTGTAGCACACTGGATAGGTTTGCATAAAAAAATAAATGGAAGATATAGATAGGCATGTTTTTTTTCTGCAAAGCTTTGTGAGTTCTGTAACAGGATTTTTTTGTTGAGGTTGTTTACGCAGTTCCGCATTCTGAGTAACCCTTTAGCAGAAAAAAATGTTACAATCTAAAGTTCCATTTAGAAAGGTAGGTACCTGCATATGTGCATATGACATGTGGATTACATTCAAGACCACATACATAATCGTTAAAAAATCTTTTCAAAAGAAACATAAAATAGAAACATTTTATTTGATGTTAAGGTTGAACGAATTCTGGAGCTTTGAGTAAATAAAACGCTCGTACTCACATACACAGGTATGCCCAGATTCCTCGTGCATCTACATGGCAACTGCAACTTTAAAAAATCCAGAGCTTTGAAAATAGGATTGAAATTATTACGTATTACCGCACAAATCTCTATTGCAATGCATGAGTGAGAGCCTCATGCGTATTCTGATTTTGACTTGAGAAAAGAAACTTTAGACCAAATTTTAGAAATAGATACTTTCTTCTGACTTTAGCTAACATACGTCCAAGAATTAACGCAGGAATAGTTCAGAATTTAGTTCAAATGCAGATTAGTTTCAAATATACATGCCTACCTACCTTGGTAACTAATATATAGGTTGGGACTATTTACGGAGTAGAGGGAAAGCAAACATTAAGACGATGCATGTATGAACATTTTATTTTTTTTGAAAGCACATCAAAAAATGCCATGCCATATGAGAGTGTTAATATTTTTAACAAACTCGTTTTGGTTTGGCCCTGCAAATTCAAAACTTTCAAGCTCAACCCCTGAGGATAACATTGAAATTCCATGCCGATTCTATGTATAATGTATAAGCCACTTGCATAAAAGATATTGGTAGCAAGGAAGAGTAAGCGAGTCTGCCAGAAAAAACATTAGTCCAAGTGCAACCACACACAGGTCTTTGCTGTTATTCCTACCGGCGTTGACTGTATGTAGGTATCTGTTCAATCCTAATGGAAAATGCATTTAAACTTATTTCCATTCCTATCTAAACAATACTGGATAAAAGTATTAGTAGGTACTTCCATGTAGTGCTATAATATACTCATATATTAAAGAATGTTAGGATTTAATCAAATAATGCTTGAAGTATCCTCGTGAGCATAAATTACAATACACTACTTACGGACATGCAAGGTTTTTTAGAAGTCAATCAGTGACAACATTGAAAAAACCTATTACCTAATGTAGATATTTTAACCTTTTAACCTATAGAGGACTAAATAATTTTTCTTTTACTCCGACTCCGACTGCAATAACCCTAAGGGAATATGTAGCACGATTCCAACACATCGTTCAATGGCACAATTCAAAACATACTTGCTCGAAAATTAAGCAAATGCTCAGCATTGGTCGAGTTAATTTTAAAATTGTGCATTATACTCTAATTTCATTTTCATATTTAGACTCTCCGCAAAAGTTTTGCAATCTTCTCAGTTGCCCATTATTTGTATAGGTAGGTAGGTAGGTAGGTTATATACCTATACCTACCTACCGTATTTACTCAAATAGTACGCGGGCGTACTATTTACAAACGCCATCCCCAGACCCGCGTATAATTAGAGACCCGCGTGGTAATAAAGACCCGTGCACTATTCATTTGTGTAAATTTTGAGAACCGTTCGA
>JAAXYX010003317.1:0-14770 GCA_036851915.1 Ptenothrix huangshanensis | reverse complement strand
GATCTTCTTGCATTTCGTATAAGTGAGGTCAAAACAAAAGCAAAGTAACTTATAGAGTATTTGGAATAGTAGTAGTGAAATATTAATAGAGATACATATGGAGTTCTGTATAGATACTGTATTCTTGGTGCTGGTTAGATTGAGCTAGATTTCCTTTTATTCCGAAGAATGTATACCATTCTACACTCACTCTTGTGACGTGTAAGAGAAGTACAAAGTTTTTTGTGGATGATAATTTTTGTTCTAACTCTTTGTTGGCAGTTGTGTGTAGTTGTGTTGTGTTGAAACGAGGGCAGAATAGATAATAGCTAGATGCAGAGTGCGTATACCTATATGAGTGACTGTGTGTGGAGATGGTGCCGAAAAAGTAGAAAGTTAACGCTTTGTTGGTTTTTCCAAATTGCAAATAGATAGACATGTGTCACCATTTAATGGAAAAGTGTTCTTCCTCACTTTGAATCCGTTTCTTGTGTGCATGAAATTTAATACAAACTGTAGTCGGAGAGTTATAGCTTTATATTTTCTAAATTCATGCCATTCCTGTGGTTTTCAGTTTTGCATTTGAAAGGATGACAACATCGTCGTTAGAAAATGCATAATGATGGGGAGAACGTGGTATCTGTGGGGGAGGGGGAATATTGACATAATTGTACAAGCATAATTTTTTCGTTTAAACATAATATTCTCCCTTCGAAAATGTAGATATGGCGATGACTATACTCTAGCTGTGATGTGCTAAAGCTTTCATAAATTTTACTACAAATTTCAGAGTTGACTCAGACTCAACAGAAGTATCAACATCAGTATCATCAACAGCATCGTCAAAGTATCGTAGCTAGTACGTACATTATAGTGATCCCACATGAAATTTTGCATTTGAAGTCAAACCTTCAAAGTTGTATTGCATGAAATGCCGCTAGTTCCAGTTTTCATATACATGACCAGATGTTATGGAATAGACTATGGAAACTATTTGTGTTTGATGATGAAGATGGTGTTTGTGTTCAAGTGGAGAGACAGAGACCGGAGCCAAGCTCTTTTATTTTTCTCTTTGATGTTGATTACATTACTAGGTATCTATCCTGGATGTTTGGTCGGTAGCAAAAGTCTGATGTTGATGGCTGATAGCTGATGTGTAACGCTAAGTCACAAGTTCAAGTGTAGGCAGATTAAATTATGTTTTTTATGATTATATTTTTTGGTACGTTTACATTAGTTAGGTCTCTTAAAATAATTATATTTCATTTTCATTGCGTTGCAAGTTTAATCGTGGATTAGATACTGTATATCTATGTATCTACCTATTACCGCCGACGTCAGCGAGTCCTTCAGTCATTCTTCTTCACTTGCTTATTAAAAATTCTGGTGTACTACACACCATCCCGTCTTCATGAATGCAGCAGTTTCACATTTTACTGCAACGACTTATGTATCTCCTCGTGGAGCAAACCATGACTCATGTCACAACATTACCAACCATGTATATTAATAGGCATTTGCATAAGAGTTCATGTTGATACCAACTTACCTTGCTCTTGGTACTTTTTGGCGCAGAATAAATGTTAATATTTTGTTTTGCGGAAAAGAGACCAATGCCAACATACGTGTAATGTAATGCGGTGTGTCCTCTTATCTATCTGTGAAATCTGAAATTGCATTGCGGATACAATTGTCAAAAGTTTTCGGATAAAAAGCAAAATAACAAAAGTAACAACAACTTACATTATTTTCAAATTCAAACTGTTGAACCTCTGTAAGTAGAGTGTGAGAACAACAATTTTGCCGATCCGAATTCCGTACTTTTTCTTGGCAGTGTTAGTGTACTATGCTACTAGTTTAAAGTTGAAACTTGAAGGTTGCACTTAGAATATATTTATCTTTGAGTATATATTTGTCCCGTTTATTTCACCAAAGCCCTCTCTTCCTCTTTTAACTTTTGATAATATCTCTATGTGGAAATTTTCACCCAATTCTTTCTTCCTCTATTTTCTTCCTTCCTTTTGGCTTGGTATTTTACAAAACTTAAAGAATTCGAATTCAAATTCAAGTCAGGTGTGGTATACACACATAAGTGGAGAAATAGATGAATAAGAATCCAGAGTTTAGATGGCTTGGTTTGGTGGTTTTGCAGAGTATTCAAACGTATTTTGTATAAAATATGTTTGAGTAGGTAAGTATTCTGGATCTGTATTCAAATTCGACTGAGACGACTAAACCGAGCTGGGGGGTTAAAAAAAAGCCGGAAAAAATGTCACTCGTGTTGAAATTTTAATGCCGAAAAAGTTTTCGGTATCTGAAAATTGCAGATGTCTACTTTCTGTGGGTCCAAGCCACTATCCACCGACGAGACAGAGACAGATCACAATGGTGCAGCTCTAGGACTATAGAATAACGATTCTATGTATAATTATACATCCTTGCGTACATCGTGTACACTGTTTCGACTCCCATACAATACGATGGGGTTTTGGTGAAGTGGAGCACTTTTAAAAGTACAAAAGACTCAATTCTCTTGCTTTTAAAAAATTCTATGCTTTTGTCGAGGTGCAATATTCTAGTCTGCCGAAACTTTGCCGAATTTTCTCAGGTCTTTTTTGTTCATTGAACCTTCTATGGTTTAAAAAATGACTGGATACTCAATTTCGGGTTCAGAGTGCAGACCTACAGCATTACTTTTCGAATCTCCGTTAAAAGCTGAAGTTTTGGTTGCAAACAGATTGTTGCCTGGTTTCTAATTCTCCTATTTGAATTTCAGCTCTACGTTAGTTGATTATTTGAGATTCACCACAATTTAATTTATTGTTCCAATACCTACACTACAATGTGATGGAAATGGTGTCTTTTTCAACAATTAATCATTCCATAATCTTCTCAGACTACACCACATTGAATTTGTGCGTTCTCAGCATAAATTTTAACAGTAATAAATGTCACGGGAGATTTTCTTTGATTAATTATGCTGACATGGATCATTCCACCATAACCACAGTGTCTCTCTCCTACAAGTACACGCTGATACTTTACACACTACTTTAAAATTGACAAGTTCATCATTTTTAAATGATTCCTCTCCTCCTTTCCGATCCTAAACTCTGTACTAGTAATACTATTGCCCTCTATGATTTATAGGAAATTTGGAATTTCGAATTGAAATCACGATAAGATTTGAGATATTTTTCACAACCTATTCTACTGGTTTTCAGTATTCAACCATCTGGGTCTTGTCTGGTGGTCTTGTAGTCCGAGAGTCTATAATCTAGACTATGGAACAACGATGATAGTGAGCACGGAGAACGAGGACGGTTGGGTACTATAAGTCTTAGTACAATGTACAAGTACCTGCGTGTCTCTTTACCATAAAATAGGAAAATGATGAAAAGATGGGTTGGAGTTGTTGAATAATGTTTTCCTCCACACTTGCACAACCATTCGCATTCACAATGACGATGATAATAATAATAATATTGGTAGACTTGAGATCTAATTTATGCTCAACACAAATTATTATGAGCAGTGCTTTCGTGTCGAGGTGAAACTGAATTCGATGATTTTATTTCACAGCACAGCAACTGTTTCAGTTAGTACTAACGAAAAGGCGAAAAAAGTCAAGACACACTTTTCACAAGGTCTATCTCTATTCTGGCTTAGGAATGGAATCTATATAAAAACTTCTTAAAAAGTGAAACACGAGAAAATAAAAAACGTAGTATCCAACAGCCTATCGTTTATTTTTTGAAACTGTACTTTTCCTGATAATGATTTCAAATGTAGACTTGGGTATTGTTGGAAAACTGGTTCTTGTAGTAGTTTGTTGAGGAAGCTGTAGGTGAAGGATATTAACGACTATGATGATCTTCTATTCTGCTACCGGTAAAACTTCTAGGAAGAAAAGTACCATACGATTCTCCTTTTCGAGTTTGGTATACGCTCTATAGACTCACAGCAGTTGATTTTTGACTTTACACTTGAAGGAATATTGAAATGAATGGAGAAATAGGGAAATTGTAATAGTGAGAGTGGTAGAGAGAGGAAGTCGTGGAAATAGTTGCTGGTTAACCCAAGGGATTGGAATTGGCATTGGCAAATATGCCAATGAGCTGGGTGCTGGTTTGGTCGTTGGTGATTGTAGTTGTAGGTTAGTAGTCGCAGTCGTAGTCACTCACTCACTCACGCTCTACACACCGATTGTGAGAAGTAGGTAGGTAGTTGTACTACTTGCCATCAATGCTACGCGACGGGTATTTCACTTGACGACGACAATGAAGAGCTGCCGGGAAGTTCTCTCGAACTCATGAACAAGACAGAGTGAACTGACGGGAGCCAAGCAGAAAGTCAGATATTTTGGTTGGGAGAATTGTAGATTGTGCGACGGGTTGGTGGTGCTGTTGCCTGGTTGGCTTCCAATCCCCATTCCCATTGCCTTCTTCACTTCTCCAATGCTTCCCGGCTTCGGATTCGGAGTCGGCTGGTTCTTGTTCTTGTTCTTCTCAGTCGAGTTGTTCAAGTTCCCCGTATACCAAGTCTGATAGGTTGTGTGTGTACTACATGTATGTATGTCTTACCATTGCAATTCGATGGCCGCATGATTTGCTTGGCTTTGGCTTTGGCTTTGGCTTTGAGTCTGATGGGACAAGGACAGCATTGAGCAGTAGGTAGGAAGGAACGAAAAAGTAGAGTCAATGTAGCTATGGATGTAAAGTAGTAGTGCTACAGCCACAGCTCCAATCAAGTCCAAGTCGAATAAAAAAGCAAATGTATACCTACCTGTATGTATGTACTATTGTATTTACGTAGGCTGCCTCACAAGCTTATCTACTTGAGAACTAGAAACTACAAGGTGGTAGTGACGACAGTATAGACCTAGTCTTATTGAACCAATTCTAATTCTAAATAGTGTATAACGTAAGAAGAGCGTACTTTTCCGTAAACTTGCCTTCGCCTTCACGTATGCAACAAAGTCGAATGCTCGAATGTGTATAGGCACTATCAACCATAAAACATGGACAGAATTACAACTACACGCATTCACATTCACACCGAGTTTTAACGTAGCCTTCACTTACAGCACCCGTAACCTGGTAGCTGACACGAGGAGCTGTGGCAGCAGTGCTATCGATGCTACGACGAAGCTCGTTTAATTTCCATAGTAAATACGATTGTGTATAAAATGGAATGATGGACGATCTGGAAGTAGAATTTATGAAGACAAGGTGTTGTTATATTCACTTTATAGAGTCATGCGTATTCAACGTGCAAAATATGCTGTCTACGATTTCCCGTGCTTGAAACCCTTCGATCTTTAACTTGATTCTTCGAAATAGGACCAAAGTAGTAGGGTAGGTAGTTAGGTATATTTGATTCGCAAAACCAAACAACTAAACTAACTCTTGCAGATGTAAATATTGTTTCGGTAAAGATGTGAAGCTTTACGGCTTAGCCTGTATCATGTAACATTTGTAAATGGTACGCGGGTATGCTAATTGCATAAATAATGGAGGTAATTGCTTTGGCGTTTGAATTATCTGTATTGCAAAACGTTCTATCACATCGGTGTCGTTTAAGGAAGGGCTAGACGTTCGAACTATACCTTGTGAATAATCAGCACAAAATATATTATTAAGTAGGTACGTATATTGCATTGCAGGCTTGTATCACATTTACAACCCCACGCTAATTTAGTCACAAATTACCTACCTACCTATGATTCTTAGCTACTACTGCAATTTCTAGAACAAGGCAATACCTACTACATGCATAATTATGAGTCTTAATAAAGGAGCATGTAAAAAATAAAGAAATCTTTTTTTATTTTATAGCTTTTTTCTCGTTTTTTGCATGCTTAGAAATGTAACATGATAATACATCGCAACAAATTATGCACCCTTTTGAGAAATAAATGTAGACGTGTTATACATACGATAATAAGGTCCGCATTACAGCCATAGCAGGTTTTACTATAACAAAAAGAACCTCCTTCCATAATGCTGTTTTGCTGGCTCTCGAAATTAAAAAAATCTAGCTGTTTAAATGCATTAATTTTGTTTCCTCAGCCAATTTTTTTTAAACGACCTCAGTAGGACACTGTAAAAACTTGTTATTTTGAAATGATTATGAACGCATCTAGAACACGTCTTTAATCCCAAGAAGATGCATTATTTTTTCATTTCATGATGCATTAATGCAACTTCTGGAGAAATAATAATGAGAGTAAACCCGTTGGGTTGTAAATGCCGTACTATGTAGATTTGTACAATTGTAAATATTTCAGTGGATATTTTTTAACATTTTCATGGCATCGGTTACAAATTGTAGAAATGTAGGCATTTACAAGCCAACGGGTTTCCCCTTACTGTATTATGGGATTAAAGATATATTTTAGCTGCATTCATAATCATTTTAAGAGTGGTACCTAGTTTTTACCGTGTAGTTGTTATAGAAACATTATTGTGATACTATGCTTAGTGAAAAGTCGTTTTATTGCAGTAGTAGCAAGACATTGCGGATTCTTCATATTTATACAAAGATGTAACCGTAACCCGGACTTTTTAATGCGGATATATTTATGCTAGAGTTGTATAGTTTAAAGGGCTAATTGTCGCAGTTAGGAAAATAAAAAAAACTAGACGATTTATCCATTAGCTGGTGCATTTTGGCGTAGTGTCACATTTTGCAGTCACATATTTATTTTAAAAGAGGAAAACGTGTTTGTCTTATTGTAGGATAAGCATGATGTAAAAATGACGCGGTATACCTAAAAAGCACGGGAAATCGAAGTAATAATAACGCAGATATATCGTGCGTATTCTTCGTGTTGAGTTTGGATTGTTTTTGGTACATATAGGTATTTAGCATCCATTAGTTCTGTGACTGTGTTGTATTTAGAAATGTAGGTAGGTAAAAATACCTATGCATCCACCTATGTGAGGACGTGGCTATTAGCAACTAAATGTGAAACACTAACACGATCCATGCCCACTTCATGAGCTACTTCAGTTCACCATTCCTCGGTCCGATGTAGTGTAGACGATGTATATTACATACTACATAATAAGTACACTCTGTACTATAAATGCTATAGTGAAATACCTATATAAATATATACCATGCCAACACATTTGCTCCAAAGTCCACACTCGGAAACTCGGAGTCGAAAACTCGAAAAGTCTGAGTAAAATGAGTGTACTTGTTCTTGTATTCTGGGAACGAGGAGAGAGCGAGAGCAAGAGAAAGAGAGAGAGAAGATATGAAGCAGTTAGAGTTTACTTTTTTATTGTACCTATTTACCCCTTGCCTTTCTTTCCCTTGTTTTACCTTGTCTTGTCTACCTGTCCCACATCCTCGGTCGTCCTCGTCCTCGTCGTTCTGCACTAGGCCCTTCTATTGACTATTAAGGGAAAGCCGAATGCTCAAATACTTGTAAACTTTGATATCAGTTCTTATAGAGTGGGTTTGTGTACTGCAATGTTTTCACATGCATGCCATGACATCCCTTTGTTCCCTTTTCTTGTTCAGTTCTGTTGTGTTCTGTTCTGTTCTTAAAGAAACTTTGATGCGGATAACTGTAATATTTCTCCATTTACAATTCTTTTCTTGTTTCTTGTTTCAATTTTTACTATATCTGTATTTTGATTTTGCTTCCCTCGGGTCGATTGTCGCGTTGTAAGTTGTGTTCCTTTCGCATTTACACTGCCGCAGGAATTTAATGTGGCTACCTATATCTATACCTGAATACATTTACCTGTATCGAAATCCTCCATGTGTGTATACATGGGTATGTACTTTTTTTCGGATGCTATTGCCATTGCCATTGTTTTTAGCAACATTGTATCGTAATCGTAATCGTAACATGTATCTGAATTGTTACTCCGATATTTTCGACAACTTGTATTCGTACTCCAAGTCTGCTTATGTCATAACTACGAGTACGTGCTGATTCTTATACCTACATAATGTGGATATACTATATAGATTCTTCGTACGCTAAAACTTCTTTGCTGAAGGGGTGCATATGTATACAGCCTTCATATTTAACAATATCAGTATAGCTAAGCTTTTACTACAGTTTAACTGTTAAAAGCATATATATGTGTAGGTAGGTAGGTACATAGGTACATTATTAATTTATTGTGTCAACATTGTCAACAATCAATAATTTTTTATTCTAATATAATTTATGCATAGTCTGTGAGTTCCTAACGAGAAGGACAGAGAGATGGACGGGCAGACAGACAGACAAACGGCAGGACGGGTGAGAAGAAAAACAAAGCCAACAAAGACAAGGAGCATTGTCAATTCAATATCTCCGTGTCCTGCAATGCAATCCAATACATTGCTATGAATTTTTATGCTATGTTATCTATCATTCTCATTTCGATTTCCAAGATGAACTGTTCTGTCATATTATGAAATTTATATGAACATGAAAACACGTATACAAAGACATTGTAGTCTCATATAAAAGTAAGACAATAAGGCAGGTGTAGGTACATCAACATTTTTCTTTTGGACCAGAACATAAAGGGATATAAATGGTAATGGTACACTTTTCTAATGAAATAACAGTGACACTCGGTCGGCAGGCCATCTTCATAAAATAAAAATGTAGTCTCGGTTTTTGTCCGCTTTTTAGTCTTTCAGCGACGATGACGATGATAATGAAGATTATTTGTGTTTGTACGAAATAAAGGGGATGAGCGAAGACGTTCGGATGATAAATGATGCAAGTAAATCAAGTTTGCGTTGCGTGCCGACTGGGAACTTTTTTCTTCCTTGCGTAGCTTTTAGGCTAAATTGCATTAGATTTGATTGGTACGGATGTTGGTGTTGGAGTTGAAACCTATACAGCAACTTGCATTGAATGCAATAGCATGACATAATTGTTTATATATGTGGAGAAATAGTGTACTGAATTTTCCCTCCTCAATTGTTGTGTGTAATTAATTCTGCAATTTGAGTTTTTGGAAATGTACAAGAGCATTTTTAGATTCAGGGGAACGAGTATCGATCGTATCAGGAACTGTAATTTATAAATAATTGCACTGCATGTATAATTTATTGTTGATAATGTTATTATTGTATTTATTACCTAGGTACCTATACTTTCCCTGATCTCAAGCCGTTGTAAATTATGATAGTAATATAATAACTCATAAAGAAAAGTCATAGGGTGGGGTAGGGTAGTTCTAGAATAGAACGATTAAATTGTGTGTAGAGGAGGAATTGATAGCGATCATGTGATAGGAACGTGGTTTGCACTATGATTTGCTATGACTTGAGTTGGCTTTCGCTTCGTAGTTGGCTTGCTCGCTTGCCAATCAGCAATTGACATTATATGAATTAAATGACGTATTAAATATAGCAAATATATATACCAAGGTATATGAAACAACTAGATAAATACGGAGGCAGAGACAGGCAGTAGATATAATTACTCACATAGACATCAGATAGATATTGCATAATAAACGCGGCCTGTCTAATCCCAAAAAATATGAATTACATCATTACATGTGAAACCACTCTACTTTATTTTATTTCCCCATTCAAAGAGATTTGTATCTCTTCGCTTAGCTCTCTCCCTCTGTCTCTCTCTCTTAGAGTTGTAGGCATGGAATTAATCGCTTATTTGCTATTCCTTGCTTATTGCATTATATACACTAGGCTGTGGCTGTAGGTTTGGGATAGATGTAGATTTTGTTAGATATAGAAAGAAAGACAACGGCAAAGCTATTCGTATAAATCTTCAAATAGCATTTAATTATACTATATTCTACTTTTGCAATTGTCTGTCTCCATTTTAGTTAAGTCATTGTCCTTAAGTTAAGGATTTCTTAACTGAAAGACGGATACGCTGGGTTATTATACAACAGCACGATGACATTAGTCGGGATATTACAGTATTTATCAAGTCTATATTTACAAAAGCCGTTAAGAGTGCAGTAGTAAAAGTAAAATGTCAATCTTTTCTCCGTTCCCAATTCCGTATTTATTGAGTGGATATTTGATTTGACATTTTAGTGGTTCGTGGTACTTGTTCGCGTTCGTGTTTCGTCTAGTCTTACGTTCTTCCCACGGAGACTACAGATACGTATGCTCTTAAGTAGGTAATACTAGTATGCGTTGCTAGTGCTTTTTCTACTGGTACTAATACGGCCATACTTTTAGTCTGCCCACCTACAGTCAAGTCAAGTCAAATCATTTTAATTAGTCCTTATGATTTCCTAGCCAAAGTCCAAAATGAGGACTGTGAAGTAAAAGTAAAGAACGTAGGCAGGATTACAACCTCCCACATTAAATGATGTAGTTACAAGTATCTAACCTACCTACCGTTGGCACAACACAGTAAAGCATTATTACAACCACATCAGATCGAGTCAATGGCATCCTGGGAAATATTCCTCAAACTGCCAATTCTCCTTGCCGACATGGAGACGGAATAGAGATACCTAGATAAGGATAATTGCGTAAAGCATATCCAGGTGAATTTAAGCTTTCTTATGTACGGCAAGAAAGAGAATGAGAGAGTGAGTGAGTGGGAGAAGAGAGGGAATTATTACGTTTGGAACTGTGTAATTGTACGTGGATATATTCGGAAGGTATTGTGTGCTTTCGGGTTCGGCGAAGAAAATTATGAGTTGTGATGTGGTCGGCAGGAGAAGAGCATGGCGTTCTTAAATGTTAATTAACGTTTGTTTATGGGCAAATTAAGTCTGCACTTAATTTAATTTTATTGTGTATTATTATGTACACCTCTATAGTTTCCATGTTCTTGGGGTTTTCGTAGATGGGACTGTGACTGCGAGGTGTTTCCTCGGTATTGGTAATTTGCTAAAGCCAAAACGTAACTGTGAACACAAACTAGCAAGCATATCCCCTTGAACTTAATTGTAATTTGTTTTCCTTGGCACATCTTTAATCACCGTCTTAGCGTTATATGTATCTACCTACCATACCTGTATTCATGTATCTCTTACTTTAGCTGACCTTTAGATTGAGGTTTACGTGTTATCATCTCATCCTGCTGCCGTCATTCCTTTGTGTTTTATGACAGGACATTTTCGCTGTTCTCATTTTCGATTCTAGTTGTTTCAAATGTGCGAAGGCAACGGAGGATTACGGCGGCAATTTATTAGTGTCCCGGGACGCAATTTGTAGGTACGTAACAGCGAGGGTTACTGCCAATGGTTTTTCAAAAAAAATCAAAAAGTCCGATTGACAGCTTACCCATGTCACAATACTAAACAAACTAGGACAGCATCTGAGAAGGCGCTGGTGAATGCAACCGACGATGCATTGGCACTTTTTTTACACTGCTGTTATGTACCTACTACTACTTTTTGCCATTTTTAAAAGTTACAAGTTTTACATACAAGTTACAAGTTTCAAACATTTTGGATCTGCATATTTTGGCACCTCTTTATTGGACGTTTTGCATTTTTTCCAAACAATTAATTGTGACAAAGGTTTGCAATTTCCCAAAGTACACAGTGAGGAAGCTTGGAATATTTTCAAATTGTGTAATGCGCGATTTCTTTCATGTATTGAAGAAAGTTCAATTATAAAGGTGAAAAATGTAACGTGAAGAATGTACACGGAGCATGTTTTGCACCTTCACGGATGAAACGACTAGGTGCCATAAATTTTTGTTGGATCTTTAACGAGTATGCTAGAACTGTAGAATAATTACCTATTATTAGTATAAAGTACGGTTTTGCGGGAACATTTATCATTTAGTGGAGTATGTATGTATTACGGTAGACTAGTCTGTCCCTGATTTACGATTATGACTCTGAATGATGGAATAAGTGTGTACTTAATACCAAAATGAATACAGATAGTGCAAAGGGCAACAATTTTCCCCGGGATTTGTGCCTAGCTACCTACCTTATTATATCACAATGGGTTTGACGGAATTTAAATAGTTGGTGTATTCTGGTTTCCTGTGTAGTGTTTTGTTTATTGAAGTAAAAAAGATTAACGCGGTTGTTCCTACAAAACGGTACATTATTTATCAGTAAGTGTATATCCGAGGAATATATACGTGGGTGTTTAGCAGATTTCCAAGAGGGGATAAGTAAGTAATCGTAACTATTACTTACTAGTAGGTAACTCTGGTCGACATTCGGTGAATATGGGTAAAGAAAGGAAAACGATGGCGATGGATTGCATGTTGGAAAGAAGGAGACGGAAGGAAAGACGACGTGTGGTAGGAATGAGAGTGAAAGGAGATAATAAATAATGCAACTTCCCAACAATGCGTCTTATATTTTTCCCATAAGAAACGTCACTTTCCTCTTCATGTTTGTCCAAGGAGTCTCAGGGCTTATCTTTTATTTCAATTTGCTACGTGTCACTACACTTCTAGTCTCGGTTCTCGGGCTAAAGGTTCCACCAAGCAAAAGAGTCAAAGCAAGACGAAAAACGAAGGAAAGACCAAAAGGATTCACTCGCAAGTTCATTGCTACTTCTCCCCTTTGTTTCCCTTCCTATTTTTATTTTGTATTCCTGACTCCTCGAGCCTAAATGGAATTTTATTTATTTATCCGAATGAGAGGAGATCGAGAAAGAAGAAAGAAATAAGAAAAGTGTGTGTACTCTTTAATCTTCCCGTTCGTGTTCTGTGTTTCCTCTCTGTGTGTTTCGCCCTGCTGGATACACTTTGTCTCTATGTATACCCATTTAGGTAGTACCTATGTATCGATTGTGTTTTTGTAATCTTATTTTATGGTAAAGTGACTCTCTTTTTCCTACAATTTGCGTCAAGGAAAAAAGCTAAATGTTCCCCATTGAATTCTATTCTCTTATGCACATTGAGATGAAATTGAGATGATTCGAAACTTGATTCGTGAAGAGCGATTCGAGCGAAAAAACAGCTTTCCAATTTATAATAAACATTTCTACTATTTACTACCAAATAATTAATTAGTTTTAATAAACATGCTCTGGATCTATGTGCACATTTAGGCATGTAGCCTGGCTACATGGCTCTCGCTCTGCTTCTGATTCTGATTACTCCCGGGTTTTAGTTAGTTTTAAATCCTTAATAATAACAATGACGCATGACGCATTGCAGGGAGGTAAGAGGTAAGCAGGCGGAACGAGAGATAGGGACAGCAAGACAAGCGGAGTAGGGCGGACTGCATAAAAGAAAGAATTAAAACTGCTCTTTGGACTCTTGTTCATTTTCGTTTTGTTTTTGTGTTTCGCAGTTTATCATTAATCATTTTTTGGGAGTCGAAAGTAGAAAAACAACAAAGTTTTCGGTGCTTTTAGTTTCCGACTAAAGTTGTTAAGGGAAACTTAGGTACATACGAGGTATATTTGTCTTGACGTAGAAGTATAGCACTGACCTTCCAACTCAACTAAACTTCATCGTATCCTTCGCTCTCCATTTCTGATCTTGACTGACGTACATAATTACTATGTACATGAAATGATATATTGAGCTACAGATATAATTATTGATATACCCAATAACATGGGTTCTTCGAAGCGAGCGAGACTACTGACGGATGTGCGGTGCTATAGACATTTGATATTTTAAGGAAGAGGATATGACTATAAAAACTAGAAATACCGTTCCATACGTAGTAATGAAGAATGTGTTTAATTGTCTGTGTTAATTGGTTTTGGTTCTGCAGGCTAAACGAAGAAAATTACAGTATATTTCAGAATTCCATTTTTCTTTTCTTTTTAGTCGGATGGAAGAACTCACAAAGCCAAGATCGAGGCAGTTCCTGGAGGAGTCGCACGTAACGTTGCCGAAGCCTTGGAAAAATTGGGTCATAAACCTTTGTTCATATCAGCCATTGGAAATGACCTTTTTGGTCGAGAGATTCTTCGGAATTTTTCCAATAACGGAATGGTGATTTCAATTACTTTCATGAATTCAATAGCACGTAAAAAGTGAAATAGAGATCAGTGCAGACTCGATTAATTACTTTATCTAATAACAATTAGTTATCGGGGCGTCAAAGCTGGCGCGTTGACAAACCTATAGATCAATTTTAGGGCTATTCATTATCTTCCCAAAATGTTTGTGTTTATGATGAATCTTTCCTTAGTTTTTTTGTCTACTAAATTCAATCCCAAATCCTAACTTTTGAAGAGTTCCTCATCGTGGATTTCTTTAATGTGCACCATTATCAGGCTTTATACGCTTTTCTTTTTACACTCTCGATTTGAAGTTAGACAATCGGGAAACACCGTCGAAAGTTGGTATTTTAATTTGTGCGACATTTCTGGGAAATAGTGGGTGCAGTTCCTGTTCATTTGAAACTTTCTGTAGCTAGTATGTGCATATTTCTACTTGGATCGTTTTAGGAAAGGAGAAATTATGCAAATAATGATTTGATTTGAAAACAAGTTTTAATATGGGAATGACTGGATCCGACCAAGAAGAAAATTGGTACTGATTCGCGGTGTTCTCTACCACTACAGCGTGTGTTCTCTACCCAAAAACCTTCTCTACCCGACTATAGCGTGTGTTCTCTACACCAAAACCTTCTCTACCTTACTATAGCGTGTGCACTGGGTAGAGAACACACACTATTGTTGGAAATGGTAATAGTTTGGCAATGCAAATAATTGGTCAGTGTAAACAAACGACATGTTCGTGTCGCGCTCGTGGTTAGAATCAATTTAGATTATATTATACCTACGTAGTTTTACATGCTGCATCTAATGGTGTTACCTGTGTTTAAATACACCTCTTAGTTTTCAAGATATGCCCTCCCAAAGATGTAATGGTAACTCCACAAAGTGGGCAAAT
>JAAXYX010003316.1:0-14774 GCA_036851915.1 Ptenothrix huangshanensis | reverse complement strand
AAGATTAATTAAAGTAGGTATTTGATCCTTTGACAATGACGTTTTGTGCCTTCTGCCAATTCCTAGTTGTACAGTCAGCATGAAGAGCAACATGAGCATATTATCTTGTATCTATGCCTTTCAAGTTGTTTATGAAACAAGTTCAGCGTCAATTTCTTGCTCGTGTAATTAATTATAATTCGTCATTCGTACTTATGTTCGCATTCCACTTGGGTAGTAGGTAATAACGGACATGGGAGCAGCGTACATGTGAGATTGGTGATGGTGGATGTAATCAACTATGGTCTGGTACGTCACCGTTTTTCCAATTCCAATTCCAAGTCCAAGTATTGATTTGACATTTAGAGCAACTTGAATTATTTAATGATGAACAACTTGCTGCAAGGCGATGGTGAATGTTGTGTTGTTACAAAGATGCACTCATGAATGGCTGACCGAGTGGAATTAAGGATGACATGACACCAGTTTTTAAACTAAATTAAGCACATGTAATTATTACAGGATTGTGAAAGACAACAGCGTTGGTCGATAACGATTACGATGACCAATAACTAATATTGTTTTTGTAGGGCAACAAATATGCAAGGTGAAGCAGGGTAGTATGAAATTGAGTGTAATTAACGTGGGTGCTCCATATAAAGTAGGTATGCGGTGCACTATGATTCTGCAGGTAAGGACTAATTACAAATTAAAGTAGTTATTAGCACAAGGTTATATATGTTTGGAGCACACAATTATAGGAATATTTGTTTAATTTGGCTTCACATTCCATTGGTATGACATTATAAATATATAAAATGATGTACGTTGTATCCAGGTATACAAAATTGCTTCCGTACGCAAGACTATAGTAGTTGCAAGTTAGATTTGTTCTTTGCAATTTTTAATTTTCATAATTAATAATTAACTACAACACAGGTTACTCGTTTGTAAAATAAACCAACCATCTGTGCTAATTACCTGCTCAGTTATGATAATCATTAGCCAAATGGTTGGTTTCACTTCTACAAAATTTCAATTACATAAGTATTTATGAAAAATTCCAACAATTCGAATGGCAATGGAAATTTTTCCTTTTCCCTTGCAATAACAAAAAATATCTTAATTTCCTAATTTTCTACAAGTTAATAATCTGTGTGTAGCTTAAAACATATTATTGCAACTTTTCGATCACTTAATTCTATCTTATTCTAAGCACTTACTTTGTAATAAGTATAATTTATCATATGATATATAATTATTTATATAATCTAATATAAAATAATACACTAGTTACTATAAAACAGTATTTTCATAAATTCAGGTAATTGCGTGGCTCATTTGGTTCACATTTGACCGCGTACAAACTAATACCCCTTAACCTTGATTCATTACCACTAATAATAATAATTAGAGAAAAAATTAAAAAATACGTACCGTATGTAGTTTGACAATACTAATTTTATTTTATTATAATATCATTGCACCTTCTTTGACCACATCAACGTTAAATTGAATCGAAAATCTTTAACCGTAACGAACCCAGAACCTCAATCTTCATCAAAGTAAATAAACGACTAATATTCCCCAAAATATACACACTTGACCCTATTTATAAAAAAGTATCCAAATCCAATATACCTATAGTCAAACAAGCACCAAAAATAATTCGGCTGTTTTCACAGTTTTCTTATTACCTTATATCAATTTCCCCTATTCGTTTCTTAACACCAACTCACCCTAATTTCATTATGTAATTAGCACCAATTAAAAAAAGGTGTGTCAGTATTTCGAAAAGGTACGCTGTCTGTTTGTTAGTTTTAATTATAATTTACTTCTCTAATCTTACCTACGTTCAATTCTCATTTTCATCTTTTTTTTATTATATTTTCTCATATTTTTTGTTTACTTTTGCAAATGAATGACAAGAATGCAGTGTAATTAATTGGACATCCAAGCGTGGATGATACAAATGTATTTAGTATAAAAACCCCCTCAGCATAATATGAAGCTCTATGACTTGAGCTATCTCAGTAGTATTTAAAAAGACCAGTACGTCATTAAATTGACGCTGTGACACCCTCTGTAAATTGAGTTTAATTGCTAGATTTAGATGCACGTGCGTATAAATGTGCGTAAGGTGTAGGGTATACGATACGACATGACACAACTCACATACTGCACATAATTAATTCTAGAACGCAAATTGTGAAAAATGCATTACTGTCAACTGCAATTTGAAATTTGCAAGGTAATATTAAATTTTTCTTGTCTGATTCTTTGAACCTGATCATAATAAACTATCAAGCATTGCCCCCACAATTTCAACTTTTTTCATTTCGTCATCATTCACACAGTTGTCCTTAACATGACGATGCGATGGCTTCTCGATCTCGATAAATAATTATACAGTTGCTCACAACTGATCCTACTTACCTATGCAGCATCGGGACTCTTAACTATTAGCTAATAACGAGGAGAATACTAGACGCAAAATGAAACGCGAGTCAGAGACTGCCTCATTGGCACACACGCCTTAGTATAGTCGACTGTTAATAACTGAATTTAAATGCCACTAAAAACTTTGACAGTTGACAGTTATGGTCAGCTGAGATGGAGACTATTGTAGTAGTAAAGTCGAGTCGTGGAGTGGATTGGTTTGGAGGATGGAGTCCAAGTCGATAAATCCAACTTGTAATTGGTATATTTTATTGCACTGTGAGTGCACAGATAACAATAATAATATTACGAAAGCTGTATGCCCCATACGCCCATACGTCAACGTAATCCTAAGCTGGGAAGATTAAAAGCTGCTGGTTCATATTTCACCTTTCATAAAATTAAAATCCATATTAATACATTCTTTGTCTATGGAATTTGTCAACTCGTACTTGCCTACATGCATGCCGAATGAAAATGATCTTTAGATGGCTATAATAATATAATAATTATGAGTAGGTATAGGCGTATGTAGGCATAGGCAGACACGCAAGTCTCACGATCAGCAGTGGCCCAGGGATTTATGAATGAGTAAAACATTACAAATAAATGTCATGGAATTACTGTATTATTCTATTTGACAGAACGAGAGTAGTAAAGACTCTCACCACAAATCATTGAACTTGCTTGTTTATAGTTGCCATTTGCCATTATGTAGATTAGCCCATAGGCTATGGCAGGGTAAGGCTAATAAGAACCTGACTCTACTTCTTCTTAATGCCAAATGCCAACACTGAACTGCGTGTAGTGCAGCATACCCCTACTAGATAGCATGCATTATAATCTTACTACAACCATTGAATACTGCAACAAATGACCACGCATAATTGTTTCACATGTTATTTTACGCACGTACTTTTCGCCCATTACTTCCAAGACAAGTTACCTACATATTATTATGATTAAAATTAGAATGCTAAAAAAGCAAACGTGCTATTACACAAATGATGAATAATATCACGTTTAAAGGTGGGAAATTAATCGTGGGGTCGATGTCGGTATTCGCGAACATTTGTAAACAAGTCAAATATTGGCTCATTGTAATTATATTGGTTAAGCATAGTATCCGTAAAACAGCTGAATTAATACCATTCTAATTAAATTCATGCTATTAAACAAATTTTGGATCATTTTTTGTTTTACTTGGTTACATAATTACGGACCCTTGAAAAAATGATTAGAAAGCGTCCTTTAGATGTTAGAGGAAATCAAATTTTTTGCATTCTACTTATAATCATATGAAGGCAGGATATTCGGTACAGAACTAAGGTTCGCACCCTTTTGACTATCCTCTTGTGACCCGCACTCTTCTGGCCGGATACGGAGAATAATGTCATCACCAACTCCGCATACCACAGTCTGCCTCTTGAAATTGTAATGTGTGAAGGCGAATGTTGAAGGAATTTAAGAAATTGAGGTGGGTGTGAATCGTGGGGATGCTTAAAAACGAACATGACTACATGACTAATATCTTGGAAGTGAGTATTTTGCACTTATATGTATAATAATAATAATAATCATCATACACACAAAATGATGCACTCCTTTTCTAACAGAGAAAGTAAATTGCCACATGAAAACAGAAATTCCTAGGAATATAGAAGTGAACGGGATTTGAGTTGCAACCGTATTCGTAGAGACAACTCTTTGAACGCCTATTATCTCCACGTGGATATTTTTTCTGAATTTAAATTGAAGGACATTCTGCATGTAGGTATAGGTACACAATTACTTGCATATACTGGGAGTAATTACTATGGTTTCTAAATTCGTTTCCATTCCCATGAAGACAACTGTGTGGACGGATAGAAATTCTATACCTATGAATAGACACCTAATTCTAAAGTACAATTATGCTCATAAATAAATACTACGTATAATATTTTTTGAAATAAATAGTGTCCCTGTACGTGTAATGGATACCCCCTGAAGGAGAAATAAAGGGATGAATTGAAAGTATTTGAAATAGTATTACCACAAGATGAACCGACTACCGAAAGGTATATGCTTCTTAGGCTCCGAATCGGTAGCTTTCTTTGTTTTATTTGGTTTGACAAGTTCTGGCTTGATGACTGAGCGAGGCTGTCTTTGGAGTGTGGGAAGGAAGTCAGGCAATTGTCGGATTCGATTCACTGCTCTCCAGAACCAAGTTTCATCAGCACTATTAACTTCATCTTTCATCTGACTTTGAAGTGACAAATCGGATCTTCCCAAACCATTATCTCCCAAGTCGTCGGAAATCGGATCTAGTCTTTTCACTAATTCACTCGGGATGATCACATTATGTGCAACGTACCTGTTGGGCTCTGAATGAGTTTCATTAATTTTAGCTTCAATGTCCAATAAGCTACTGTTTTCTTCCGTTGGAGAGACTGCGTCTGAAGCGAAGGTAGTTGGAGCGTCATTCGCAGCTGCTCCCTCCACATCGAGATCGTTTCGAAGCGGTGAAGTCGCGGTTACGGGCTGATCTGCATCACTTTCATTTTCAGCATGCTCAACGTCATCGTCAGCTGTTTTCAGGTCAGCTGCCGAAGGGATAATGACTGTGGAGGCAGGCTCGTCCAAGTTGTCGTTGTCAGCAGCGACCGTTGTAGCAGATGGAATGTCATCACGTCCTTCTGGTTTTATTGCGGGAGGCACGGTTTGGCTCTCTGGTTCTGAGTCGTCTTGTACTTGACCTTCAGCCAGGGTTAAGGTAGGTGCATCCGTTGGTGCATTCACTTCCTCTAAATTACCTACCAGTCAAAGTCAAGTTTACTTCCAAAGTTACAGTTGGTTATCCATCTACAATCGATACTACCGAATGCGTATTTTACTCAATGTGTGTATTTGTAAGTGAATGAATCTATTACCAGATTTGATATCATCGTTAATCGACTCCTGTGGCTGCTTTGTGGTTTCACCTTCAACGTTATAACCCTCATGACCAGGAAGGTGGTGTCGAAGAAGCAACGTAGCTTCTGTAGTTGTCTGCTCATTGTCTTCCGCTTTCTCGTCCTCTAGCACGGCTTCAGTGGGTTTTACTAAATCAGAATCCTTCGCACTCTCAGCACTGCCATTACTTTCTACTTGATTCACATTGTCATGAACTTGCTGTGGCGGAGCTACACGTTGCTCAGTCACTATCTCCACGTCGTCATCGAACTCTAAATCCGCACGTTCTGCCCCCAGAAAGTTCCTTGTGGTTGTCACTTGAGTGTTGTCGTCTTGAACTTGTTCAGCGTTGTTTACATTAAGCTTGGTGGTTTCGTCCAGCTCCGCTTCATCAGCGGCAGGAGTAGCATCAACGTTTAAGTTGCCAGGTGATTTAGTCAGTGACTCGGATCTCAGTTCAGCTGGATTAACGGAATGAGTTGGAACATCGTCGAAGATGACTTGATCTTCAGCTACGACTTTGTCTTCAGGCGTCCGGGGATCTATTGCTGGCGCAATGGTGGTCTGTACTTGATCATCAAGTGCTACTGGCTCTGATTTGGGGGTGGACGTGACAGGTGTTAACTCTACGTTGGACACTTCGGGATGAACAGGTTGCTCTTGTTCCTTACTAATGGAAACATCCAAATCAGTATCACTGAAGACAGATGGGTCTAATCTAAACTTGGACTCAACAGACTCCAGAGTAACTCTTTCCGCATCTTCAACGTGTTCGTCTTTAGCTGTTACAGTCTCTTGCTCCGCAGCATCGTTCTCAGCAATCACGGCAGGGTCTAGTCTAAACTTGGATTCGACTGAGTCCGATGGGATTTTCTCAGCTTCTTCAACATGCTCTGGTTTAGCTGTTACAGCTTCTTGCACCGTCTCACTACTCTCACTATCCAGTGCGGTTTTGAATGATGGGCCATCAAATGTGAGTGGTAACGGTTGTGAGGTTGTGCCAACGCCAAGTTCAGGCTCGTCATTATGCTCGTTAAGTTGAGGTGCATCGTGTGAAACGGGAGAAGTAACAGTAGTTTGTTGTTGTTGATTTTCGCTTCCATCAAACTGAACGTCATCACTGACTACAGTGGCCGATGTGGCTACAACCGGTTCGTCATTACTAATGCTAATAGAAGGTGACTGGTTTTCTTGCGTCTCCTCAACATTGCTCTTGGAATCCACCTGTGGTTGAACCGTAGCCGTAGCTTGAGCATCATCACTAATTGGTTTCGACCCTACGATCAAATCAGTGAGAGAAGGTAACTGGGGTACTTCCGACTTGACTTCTTCCTCTGTGCTTTTCTCATTTGAAACACTGAGTACAGTAGTTTGCTCAACTTGATCAGACAATGTTTCTAGATCACTTGCAGACGAGTGTGCAGTTGATTCAAGTTTTTGTTTTTCTTCCTCCACTTCTTGAACTTTCACTGGCTCGTCTGACTGTGTGCTCAATTCTGTTGTTGCCCCTTCCACTTGGGCCAATAATGGTTCGTCCGATTCCATTGCAGGCTCGGCAACGTCAACTTTCTTTTCTTGCTCAACTACTGAGGGCTCAGTGGGAACGGCATCATCTACATGCTCGATTTCAGTCTGTTGGGCTAAGGCGGAAGCGGACGACTCGGCAACATCCGATGGAATTTTGATTTCACCGCCTTGATTTGAATCGTCACTTACAGTTTGTTGAGTTGTGACTCCCAGAGCTTCGTTGTTATCATCATCCTGGATAGGATCATGTTGATCTTGAGACATGAAGGGCATTTCGGTAAGCTCATCTTGCAAATTACTTACGTCGGGAACTGCCACGCTCACAGGTTCAGCATGGGGCACAGTTGAGCTGCTAAGAATCTCGGATTCGGTGACTTCGTCGGGAAGGGGGGAAGCTGTTGGAGCTCCTGCACTCAGTTGAGGTTCATCACCGGTAATTGTGGCATCGTTTACGTTCGCATTGTCACTCACTTGGTTAGTTTCGTCCGCACTCTGGGGAGTAGTGAGATTTTCCAGATTTTCAGCAACGTCAGCTGCAATTGCGGCAGGATTTATTGCGCCCACAACTGGCTCGGAATTTTGAGAAGAGACGGGGACCTCGGTACCAGTACTCAACTCTGGTGCAGAATGCTCGGCTTCTGGTTGATCTTGAACCAAAGTTGCTTCAGTCACAGTTTCAGGAAGTTGTGGAGCAGAAGCTTTGATGCTGGAAACGTCCTTGTCCATGTCATTGACAACATGGAATTCCGTTGGAACCGCTGAAGACTCGGAAACCACTGCATCACTGAGTAATGGGGAAGTTGTAGTTACTTCATCGTTAAGAGCTTCGGAAACCGGCTGGGCTACCAGGTTTTCATTGTTAATTGGTACAAGTGGGGGCTGTTGAAGTTCACTGGAACTTGAGGCAAGAATGTTTATTTTTTCAGAATCGGAAGTGGATTGAATTTTTAAGTCATCTGGCTCCTGTACACCATCTACAGCTTGTGCTTGTGCAGCAGGATTTGCACTTGAAGAAGCAGATTCGTCCTGCAGTTTAGTTTGTGAAAGGATTGCTGGGAGTTCGGCGGGTGCAAGGGTTGTGTCGGGAATAAAGACTTGATGTACTGGAGGAGGTAGCAATTCAGTTGCTGGCGGTACTGGAACCACATTATCTACAGGCTTTTGGTCTTCTCCCGAGATTTCGTTTTGACTTTCTTCCGTGGGATTATACGGAGGTGGCTGAAGGTTGTTACTTGGGACGGGGACGGGGATGAGACCAGGATAAAGTGGAGCTTGATTAGGTTTCTGCATTGGAAGAGCTGCTGTTGATGTTTCAACGTCCGGACTTGCTGGAATCAATTCAGGCATGCTTTGTTGTTTTTCCGTGACAGACGCATCATCGTGGGCAGGCAGGATTTCGTCAGTGGCACCAGAAGCATCTACGTTGACTACAGGTGATTGCTCAACTACGTTTTGCTCCGTTACAGCATCATCTTGTTCCACGTGGACGGGATCAGCTAAATTGAGTGGAGGAAGAGTCGTGGGCTCTACAGCGGAAGAAGCTGTCACTGTGGGATTCAAGATTTCAGACTGAGAGGCGAGAATAGCATCGGACGGTGGAACGGCCAAAGTGCTTGAAGCGGTAACCGTTTCAAGAATCTCCGTTGGCTGGACATGTGTGGATTTGTCAGCGCTACTGGCCGTTACGAGGGCGTCAAGTGAAACTGAGGATGACTGAACATGGACAGGAAGTTGTTCCGCTTGAACAGTGCTAGATAAATCAGGTACCTGAGTTCCTTCAACCGTGAGTAATTCTTGAGCAGGAGTAGCCACCACATCAGGTAGTGCAGTAGTTGATTGTATCACAGCTGATTCGGTTGCAGATAATTCTGGATTTACAATGTCGTTGGTTTGCTCTGTGCCTTGGATAGGAGTAATGGGTTCGGAGCCATGAATAGAGTCGGACTGTGCTGGTGCTGGTGCATCAGTGCTGGGCGGTAAGGATTGGACAGCCTCTTCCGGATGGGATTGGGAAATTTTATCAACGGATGGCGATGGTGATGATGAAATGCTGTGTTCGGTAGGCAGGATGGGATTTTCAGATGTTACCACCACTGGAACTGGACTTTCCGTTGGGATAGACTCTTCAACTGGTTTCTGGTCGGGGAGTTCGGTGGAAGAGACATGTTCAGATAAAGCCGGGACTTGGTGCACAGGAGGAAGGGAAGGCACGACTGGAATTTCGTTGGAAATACTGGCTTCGTTGGATTCCGGGCTTTGGCTTTGGCTTTGGCTGTGGACGGGTGGTTGTCCTTCAGGTACTTGTGGCGAAACAAGGAGATTTTCATTCTGTTCAACGGAGGCTGAAACTGCAGCAGAGTTTGGTTCTGTTGAGGGCACAAGCACGGCAGCTGGCGTCGTCGAGAAAGTAGTCGAGGCCGTGGTCGTTGAATCCTCCAAGTAAGCAAAAGGTGTCGATGAAGAGGCAAAAATGCTTGAACTCAGGTTGAACCACGCAACAGACGTTCCTACGCCAGTCGTTGTAGACAGCGGTCTTTGAGTTGGACGAATGGGGCCGGGTTCTGTACACAAAGTCATTATTTAATTACATTTTCCTCAGAGTCTACTTGTAAAGTTGAAAAATAAGGTATAATGATAGAACTCTACTGCTTGATTATACGTAGTCTTACGAGATGGTGGTGGACAGTGGTCGTAGAGTGGACAGCATCTGTTTTCGATATACCGGGGTTGACAGTCACTTCGCCAGTAGCAGTCAATCACAGCACAAATTACATCACCTCCTTGACAGTAGCAAACTTCACACGGATTATTATTATCCAATATCTTCTCTCCATTTTGGTAGATTTTCCCATCTTTCTCACACTCTGTAAGTAGCACAAAATAACAATCTTGAGTTAGTGAATTCTATTTTGAATTTTTAACTCGTTCCAAATTGCACTGCCGTGAATGTGAACTCATCCCAAGTCCGATTTACACAATGAAAGATTATGCATGAAACAAGGCTGCACTGAATTCGCTACGATTACTGAATACCAAATCATTCTCTCGTCGTTTTTACAGTTAGCACTTAACGACAAGATGAAATCCCTTTTTTGTCTTTTTCCAAACTTGCAACTGAATTTACATGGAAAGGAACGGAGTCTAGGCCTAGGCTAGGCCTAGGTATGCAACATAATTGCATTGGTGGCTTAGTACTTTACAGTAAAAAGCCGTTCATGGACGCTTCCCTCTGCCTCTGTCGTATAAAATGTAAAATGCATTCGAATTCGCAATGGTTTTAAAATATCGCAGTCCTTTCCACTCAATGGCTGGGCTCGGAAATTTCTGGCTACAAAATCGACTTGAACGTTGAATTGTAAGATTTCATTCTGCGTCTGAATGACAAGATTTGAACGTAATCCAATGGGAATATTGAGGATTGGGGACAATTGTAGTCTGTATCATTTAAGATTATGGAAGACATCCTTTGTGTTTGTACATGGACAGTATGACGAGCACTGACAGACGGACTGGCAACCAGACACATCATTCAATTATTGCCCTCAGGATGCTCTCAGCTTTGTAATGTAGGCTGAGACTTGAACACAAAATGACATGGCCGTATTTACCCGCATTCTATTCTACCAGTCATCGCCATTTTCACGAATATCGCCACAACGGCTTAATACACGAACAAATTCTTATAAGTGTGTAAGCACAAAATTGTGTATCCTTGAGCAAAATTCAGATTCCGTAAGGTTAATCATTTGCTTTATAGTTTTCAAGGTTTTTAGCACTGAGCTAAAAAGGACAGGACGTGTCCCATCCCATTACACAGGATAGGAAATAACGTTAAACTAACCAGCAGAATTTTTTGAAATGACTTTTGCAGCATTTAAGTACATTAACACTGTCTTTTGTGTTTAAGTACCATGATTGACATAATAGGCAATTGGTTTTCCGGTTCATTAGCATGAGTCAACTGTTGTTGTTGTTGTTGTTGGATTGTTGCGCCATAATGTAGTCTAATGCCTGTATGAACCACCTCCCAAAATAATTATGTAGATAGATTAGCTGACTTTGTGCCGTGATCTGTAGTTGTAGTGGTATCTCGTTCTCATTTGGGATTTCGATTCACCGCCAGGCTTTGAATGCTGTGCTTTGTTCATGTGATTAGCAACATTGTGGGAGATTAAATTGGGTGACAGATTGAAATCAGGCGGAGTATTTATACAAGGCAGAATTATCGTGCGATTTTAACGTCGCGATTCACAAAAGATGAGCGATGCTCGCTTATTGCATATTCAAACCTCCCATTCAGCTTGATCAATGCTCGTTATTTGTGTGGAGTGAATACTCATTGGTACAGAGTAATATGTACATTAATCTAGTGGTACTCTTTGCACAGTATGGCGTTATTTATTATTACAGAGTCCGAGGTAGACAGACATTCTGTAGCAAGGAAAATGGAACGATGGGTTAGAGAATAAATGTGGACGTTGAACGGAACCTTTGATATGTAAAAGGACGTAGGGAAAAAGCTACGAGGGAGAAGGACGGACAAATGAAGGAAAAGTGTTAAAGATAGAAAGAAGTGCTGTTGGTTGGATGAGGACGGAGTAGGATTACGATACGCCGGTGTAGCCTGTAGACAGGGATGTGATGCGATATGACGGTAATCCTAATCCTGTAATGAGCATGTACTTGTGTGTCTCTGCTCTGGCACAATAGCACAGTGTGGACATGGAATTCTCATGACTTGGACCAAAAGTGTGAGAATACTCGGAGATGTTTGAGTGGATGCGGCTGTGAATTACATAACGTGTTGGGTAAATTGTTGTGGATAAAAAATGATGGTTCTCTAATACACTACCCTATTGTTGCGAGAAAAGGCCCGGAAGTAAATGAGGCGATTTGATTAGGTTGATTTGAAGGGGAAACGAGAGAGAAGGAGTGAGGTGTTTGCCTTAGGGATGGTCATTCAACCAGACGAAGAGAAGAGAAGAGAAGAGAAGAGACGAGACGAGACGAGAGAGGAAGAGATGGGAAGATGTGATGGCAAACTCGAATCCATCCCAACATCTGCAAGTCCACGAAGATCCACACTTGTGATGCTGGTCTATCAGAACCCACTTACTTTCGACTCTCATTTCCCTCTTCCTTCCCTTTCTGTATAGCTCTTGGATGAGCAAGTGCAAAGTGTGGTATTCAGTTGCTACTTGACGTGTACTGCACTCATCTCATGTTGGCCAGTGACTGGACATGGACTCGTATCTACCGTGTAGAGACAGATATGGTGTCTGTCAGAAAAAGCAAGGAGACTGAACAAAACAAGACAAGACGTGTTGGGAAGTGGAAGTGGAATTGGGAGATGAGGACGGCTGACCGACCGATCAACAACTTTTACAAAGAAAAGTCTGCGACTCTGGGAGAATCAAGACTTGCACCTAATGCCTCTTCAGCCACAGGCATCCTCCACTTCCAACCATCCAAATATTTCTTACATAATAATGCTTTCACACCAACATGCTCCGGCTCCTTCCATCCACACACACACGCAATCCAACGGATCACCCACAACTACATACATAATGCCCTGTACATCCATGTGAACCGTAGCCCCTCATCATTCCGCCGCTGCCGCTTCTAACAGTTTCCTTGAAACATGAAAGAAAGACAAGTCAAATGTGCTTTAACGTCATAAATATGGAAGAGATGACTTGGCGCCTCGTCTCGTCCTCGTCCTCGTCGTCATTTTCCTCTTCGTCCTCGTCTTCAACTTTCCGAGCGTCCTGTCCTCGTCCTGTCCTATCGCATCGCATGGTGCTTGTCTGGAGTCTCGCCTGGAGTTTCTCTATTCTCCTCTTGTCATATGAAATTCAGTGTCGCTATACTACCTTTCTACCTCCAGCTCCAGCCTCCATATACTAATAGCTATACCTACACACCTACACACTACACAACACACACTGAGGTCGCCTTGTATCGTCCACACACACATGGCCCTACAGATACATCTGCAAATACACATGATTTGGAAACAGTCATAAAAGCGAAAGCTCAGCGAAACCACAACGTGGAAAAAAAGCAAAGAAAAAATGCCTTCGATACATTACCAAATAGCCAAAGAGCGAAACAGTTCCGTGCTCTTAAGAATGCGCGATTGTGGGATAACAATCAACATTTTTTAAATGACTTGGGATGCATACAATAAATTATCAAATCTCATTTTAGTTTCCCAAAATGATCTCTCATTTTCATGTTTTTCATTCCATGGAAGGCAATTCACTTGCGCCTCTGCATGGCTCTGCTCAACTCTGCTGTTCTGTGTGTTGTGTAGTGTGTGTGAAGGAACAAGACTTTGTCCTCTGAATCTGAAACTCGGAGTCAATTCCACTTGCTTGTGTTTGTAGCTTGTATAGATGCATGCATGGTT
Organism: Ptenothrix huangshanensis; assembly: GCA_036851915.1. Classification (NCBI taxonomy): domain Eukaryota; kingdom Metazoa; phylum Arthropoda; class Collembola; order Symphypleona; family Dicyrtomidae; genus Ptenothrix; species Ptenothrix huangshanensis. Next base: position 1,480 of record JAAXYX010003316.1, on the reverse strand, counting down.
GATGGGATTGAAAAGCAAATTTTGCTTGAGTTATTTATTGTAATTGCACCCACAAATCTGCATGATAATCTCTTTTTTGGTGCTACAGCACCTGATTTGATTTTGAATGCCGGCAGTGCAATCCAAACACTTACCCACACAAACATAGCCTTACATATATAACTACACTGTAAAAATTACAGAATCTTAAACGAGGAAAAATACATTTAAAATCCATTTATATGCAATACTATTTTAGATGCCCGTTTAATATGCACTTTAGATTGTTAGATGCACTTCAAATGAACTTATGATGCACCCAAACTGCGTTCAAGTTGGTGTTAAATACACTGTAAAAAATAAGGTGCACTCGAGATTTTACTAAATGGCTGTAGGTTTTTAGCGTTTTAGATGTATTTTTTCTTGTTTTAAGATTTTTAATTTTTACAGTGTACGTGTTGTCGTAGTCGTCGCCGGATGGACGGATTAGAAAATTGCGGAAAGCACCGTAAATCTTCACTTTGGAATATCAAGCAAAGGAACAAGCCAAGGAGTATTGTATTAACTAATGGGACGTACATGGGATCCATTTTTCAAATTGTGCGGATAATCCATGATTTCTTGATTAGCTACATAAGTCGAATTGCCAGGTCTCCAACAACTCCTTCTAAATTATTATTTATAATACCCACGAAGCTCCAAGGGAAGGTAGGAAAGAAAAGAAGTATTACATATTTGAAGGTAATGAGCGAGACCACGACAAAAATCGACATGACTTCGTGTACGAGGACCAACAGTGCAAAAACGTACTTAAAAACTCTTTCTTATGGGATTTCTCACAGGATGTTTAGTTTTGCACCTTCAATGATTGTATGCATGCAGAAGGTGTCTAGATATGCATATCCTTACATTAGAATGACTGTATGTATTGTAGTTATTGTATTTGGCCTTGCAGACGTACACATTTTGTAATAATTTTACCAACTTTGCGTAAATAGTAAACGTAGTTTAGAAGTAGTCGTAGTGTAGTCTCACTAATGCCCGTGGAAATGAAAATTGCAATGTCTGCTCCGCTCCTACCCAGAAATGCATTGCACTTTGCTTTTACATGACACAGACTAATCTTTGGTCAGTAAACACAGCAGAAGACAAGACAGTTTTCCTGGAAATACATGTTTGTCTTTTCAATGGAAGCGGTAGGGGAAGGGAATGGAAGCAGTAGCGCCCGCAGGATTTTTTCGTGTAGGCCTGGCAAAAACTTGATGAGTCCAATGTACAATGTATAAAAAACACTTTTTCTTATCTAGCGTTCATGATCTTAAAACTGGTCATAAAATTTCATGTTTAAAAAAAACTGCGTCGTTTTCGTGTAAATTTCAAGAAACTGCTTCATTTTAGAGTAAATTAAAAAACTGCGTCGTTTTCGTGAAAACAAAAAAACTGCTTCATTTTAGAGTAAATTAAAAAACTGTGTCGTTTTCGTGAAAACAAAAAACTGCTT
>JAAXYX010003315.1:0-14779 GCA_036851915.1 Ptenothrix huangshanensis | reverse complement strand
CTGAAAAGCATAAATCGCTATATGATACTGAAAGGTGCATGGGTGGACTTGTACGGACTTAAGACAAAATGCTTTTCAGTCTTCTCAGGACTTACGACACAATGCTTTTAAGGAGGAACTGGACTTAAGACATTATGACTCTTCGCCCTCGATATATATAAATATTAACACATTGCCACATATGTAATATCATAAGCCATCACAGTTACCTTGTTATAGGTTTTTATAAGTTTATCATAACAACAAAAATGCTACCAAATTAAACAAAAAACTGACTTTTTGAGAAGGTGCAAAAAACGAAAATAAGCTTTTTGAAAAATTGTAAAAAATGAAAATTATGACTTTCTGAAAAAATATAAAAAATGAAAATTATAACTTTCTGAAAAAGTGTAAAAAACGAAAATTAATTGTCTTTTTGAAAAGTGTATAAAAAACAACCTTCCTTACTTTTTACAAAGTATAAAACAAAATAATAACTTTTTGAAAAACCTGTAAAAACACAAAATCATACTTTTTGAAAGCGCGAAGAAACCCAAATCTATTCTTTTTAAACCGTAAAAAACAAATTATGATCGTGATAAAGTATACAAATAAAACAGAAAATTTTATTAGTAAGTGTAAATACCTCAAAATGGCCCATACTTTTCGAAACGAAAAAGAAAATAATTTAACTTCTAAAAAAGCGCAAGAAAAAAATCCAATTTTTTGAAAATACGCTAAAAATAAATTTTTTAATTTTGATGAAAAAGTGTAAAAATAATGTCTAACAACTGCATCCTTCTTTTCATTTTGGGATTACTGTGTCTAAAATTATGTACATGTTATTGTTAACTCTAAATGGATTAAATAATTAATTAATTTCAATTATTAACGCTGACGAAAAGCTGCTACTGTTTAGAAAATTGGAAGATAAATGATTTAGTGTGTGTAAGGTTTGTGCATAATTATATAATTATTTATAAAAACAATTATGACGAGGATATGGTGGATTTGGAGCAATATTGGATGCTGCTAGTGACGTTTTTGATGATTAATACATTTTAATTACGTAAAGTACTTGGGACAATATTCAGTATTATGCTAGTAATAAATTGCGTCATTGCGGTAACCTAAATGGCTGTTTTTATTACACGGATGTTTTCTAAGTGTATTTAGCCACGCCATGTGTCGTAGGTAATTTATAAGTTTTATGGGAACGAATTCGAAGTAGTACTTGATCCCCGGTTAGTGTAGAATGACTAACCATTTTGAATGTCGTCAGAACGTCAATGCTGACGATGAGAAAATAATGTGAGTAATAAATATTCATAAACATTTACACAGCACAAATTGCACAACACTAAGTTATCTAATTGCAGTAGCGTCCACAGGGGCGGCCCTACAACAAATTTTAAAAATATACTCCTACTTTTTTGCGATGCAGAAAAATAATACAGTTTTTTTAAATGTTCACCAACAAGATAGTATTTTACAGTTACACACGCAAGATATCGTTTTTTTAAATTACGCAAAAACGGCGCAGTTTTTTTTAATAAACTTAACCCAGCTAGATCCAGTTTTTTCAGCATGCCTACACCAAAATAAATCCTGCGGACACTACTGCAAAATTGTAATTGCAACTAGAACTAGCAGATATATTTTTTACAACAAAAAATAACCGTTTGAAATAAATGAAGTGCATAGATAAATTAAATGTTATCAGGCAAAATCGAAATTTTATTGTGAAACCATCAGCAAAAAAAATCATTTTGCTAAAATTTAACCAGATACAAGAATCAACAGAATTGAACTGTGAACCGACTCATTGCGGGAATCTTCGGTTTGCAGGTGAAAGTGCTCTTGTCATCATCATAAGCGAAAGTGTAGGCTCTCGGACACATGGCTTTGTAGTCAGCAGGATAATCCTTTTCCCAATTACTTCTTAAGCAAGTGTTTGGTTTGTCGTAGGCGCCTCTGCAGCAATATTTATCCTCGTTGAAATAGTCGCAAGCGCTTTCACAGCCGACGACTCTTTCGCCCTGGACCTTCTTCTTAAGTTTCTCTGGGCATCTGTCAAAGGAGCCGAGACAATCTGCAGGCTTGCAGTCATAAGGTCCTGGTCCGCTCGGCTCAAAGTCCTCTGCTCTGGGTGTGATGGTCACAGGTAAATTAAATCCGTTGACAAGACTCACGTCGTAATAAACCTTATTGCCGGCGTCAGGCTTTAATTCGAAATTAAATTCGGCTTGGGTCATTGGATGTTGTGGACCACTCCCGGCACATTCCACACCTCCGAAACAGTTACCTTTAACACAAATAATCACTTACTTGGCTTGCTAGTTTAAAAGAATAATAAATTAGATCTTAGGATACATCTTGAGTGTGCATCACTAACGCATTTTAAAACATCTTAAAGTTAGCATAACATTCATGGTATGGAAATGGAAACATTCTTTTTTTAATTTTTCACTTCCTAAAAACACCTTTTCGTTTTTTCAAAACTTTTACTTTCCCATTCCTAACGTCTTTTTTGAAACGTACTAATTTTTTTAAAGCTTACTCTTAAAAGGGTCGTCCATAAAATACATAACACTTTAGGGGTGGGGGTGGGTAGAGGTCCCCGTTACGGTCCATTACGAAAGGTCCTGCAAAAGGCTGTTTTTGCGTTTCGCAAAGGAGTTGGGACTCCAAAATTGTCATTTTTAGCGTTACGTATTTTATGGATGGCCTCTTATACGTACTTTAAAACGCCCTTTTTATATTTACGTTTTTTGAAACGCTTATTTTTTATGTTTACTTTTTTTGAAACGCGTATTTTTTGTTTTTTTAAGCTTGCTGAAACGCGTAATTTTTGTTTTTTTACATTTTCTGAAACGCGTATTTTTTGTTTACTTTTTTTAACACGTTCATTTTTTCGTTTTTTACAGTTTTTGAAAAGCGTAATTTCTTTTACTTTTTTTGAAACTCTTGTTTTTATATTTACGGTTTTTGATGCAGCTATTTCTTTTATTTTTTAGGTTTCTTGAAACGCTTTTTTTTTAATTCTACGTTTTAGACACATCTAATTTGTCTTTTTCGACGTTCTTTTCAATAGCTTATTATACGCTTTTGCAACGTAGTTTTGGTTCTGCATTACATTTTACGAAGATAATATTTTTTATTTTTTCGTTTTTAGGCGTATTTATTTTTTTTATTTGTTTACGTTTTTTGAAATGTCTATTTTGTTTTGACATTTCACGAATTTTGAAACACCGATTTTTATATTTTTCCTTTTTTCAAATTTTTTGAAACATCTATTTTCCTCACGTTACGTTTTGCGAAAGGTATATTTTTTCAAAAAAAATTCCGCTTTTTTCAAAAACACCTTGTTACTTCTTCATTGGTGGCATACATGTGTGCTGGAAAAAATGAATTGATCAATAGTTAACGAAATTACATTACCTGTTTCACACTGCCCTGAGGGTGAACAGCCCGTCCTTCCCCAAGTAGTTCCTTGCCAGTTGAGAGGAAAGTCGTAGGTTTTTCTTTCATTAGATTCCAATTTGAAACCGCCGTTGGCTACCTGAACCGGAATTTTGACATCCAAAGTTCCCACCAAAATTGAATGGGGGCAGCGGTTAAAAAATTCGATTTGATGTCCATTGCATTCTTGCTTAAAGACTGCAACCAAAGTTGCGACAAAAAGAAGACTAAGCTTCATTGTAATTCCTAATTCACTACAAGTTAATTAACTTGTCCCTAATGCTTATAATTATATTTAATTGCAACTGGAATTCGCTTACAAGTCTGCAGAAACTATGAATTAGGAACTTAGGAAAGCTATTGCATGGAGTGTAAAATCGTATGGATGTTTTTATATGCAACCTCATTCCGGATTTAGAATGGTTAGGAGATCCTGAACTTGACATTAATTAATGATACAATGTGTCCCGCATATATTCATGTTCATCTGTGTTTTGGCAGTTATTGAATTATTCCACGAAACGACGTAATTACTCAACAATCGTAGCAGTCGGGATGCGACAACTTCATGCTTGATTTATTGTCACGGATATTTGTATTTGTTCAGGCCACATGCAGAATATCACGAGCTTGAGGTTTGAACAACAATTTTAAATTCAACTTGAATTTCAATTTTATAGGACGTCATACAATGAATATGTAATTATATGTGCCTCATCATAGTCTAATTCCAACTTTTTGCAATTGGACGTGGCTGGTATTAATCTATGTATACATGTTCTCTGTGAGTGCTTCATTGGTTTCCAATTCTTTTTGCTGATCTATGAAATGCGTGAAAAGTAATGACGTTTTCATTAAGCTAATACATCATGTTGGCAAATGTTGCCATTTAGTCTACACGAAAGACACCTACGTAAATGCATAACTCCTACTTGCTGATGTTGAGCTCAGAAAGGCCAGGATGTTTATAATTATATTTTTAATTACGCGGTGCAGTTAAATAAGTTATTGATTATCATCATCATTATTATTATTAGTATGATGAAGGACGTATGAACATTGTTTATATGTACAATTAATTTTGGAAGTAATTATGTAATAAGAATTTCGCAGTTGCCTTATCACTGCACCCACAACGCCAATTACCGATGCTGAAGCAATCGAAAAAGAGTCAAAGCTTAGAGCACGTAGGTAATGATTTTGCAGTCGTGCAAGTTTTAATTTTCCCCGCTGTCACGCGCAACTAAAAATTGTTTTTATTTTGGTTTTATTCATGCCATGATCTTAAAAATTAGTAGGGGTCCGCAATATCTTGCTATAACTGCTATAGCTGCTACTATTGCTGTAGTAACATATGTTAAATTATAGGCAGCAGTAGCAGCTATAACAGTTATAGCAAGATATTGCGGACCCTTAGTGTTACTATAAATAAAAACCTCCCATTGTCAGTTGAGTACCCAGTGTGCATATAATTAATCGTAGGAAGCAGAATGTTTGTCTTTAAAGACAAATGGACACAATTTTAACAAAAGAAAGGAATGTTAGGGGAAAATTGTTATTACATATTCCGGATCTACTGATATGAAGAAATGAAGGAATGCTGCTCTTGTCATTGTACATACTAATACTGATGCTCTGTTAATGTGGGTGAAGTTATTGGAAGATATAAACTTGCCTAAAATATCTACCATAAACATGAAAATGAATTATTTACGACATAATCCGGTTGTAAACGACAAGCATCAGCTTATTTCATTTTTTAAGACGTTAAACAACGTGTGTTAAATTTTGTGAACGTTAAGCATAATATATGCATATCTATAATTATTACTTGCATTTATTACGATGCCCCATTAAATTGTCCAATAGTGAAAACTGCTCTGTCGACATACAGGAAATTAGATTATTAGTACCAAGGTAAAAAATAATTTTCACTGGCACAAATTAGCTACTAGTGGCACTAAAGTGCAACTTTAAAAGTTAAATACCAAAGGCAAATTAATATTTAATGCAAAAACCAACAGCTAAAAATGAAAAAAGCATTTTTGTTTGACTAGGCTTAAATTTCAGCACGGAATAAAAATAAGCATTACTCAAAACGCGAATAGCAATAATTGCTAATGACGATGTCAAGAATGCAACAATTGCGACACTTATATAGAGTCAGAACTTTGCTAAAAGTCATTTGTTTAACAAATGTTAAAATTGACGGATCTTCAAGTCAACACTCGCATTCAGTGTTTAAAGTTGTAAAAATTCGTTTATTTTTCTAGAAGTAATACATTTTGAAAATTAATAGTTATTTCAAAAATGTTTGCTTGGTCGAATCTTCTTGTCTTTGTCATACTTGTGACAAATATTTGTTTAGAGACGACAAATGCTGAAGATAAACTTGTCCTCTATGGAGAGTATTGTGACAATACGGAATTTCTGTGCGACTCGAGATTCTTTCTGGAATGCAATAGTACGTGGAAGTGCGGGTGCGAGCATCCGGAAAAATCCCATTATTTCAAGAAGGAAAATTGGTGCGTCCTAAATCTTCACGAGGAATGTCATCCAGCTCCATATGCGCAACGTTGTGGAGAATACGCATATTGTGCAAGAATAGTGGATGATGAGGGAAACTGGCGCTACGAATGCCAATGCAGTGAGTACTACGCCGAGTCTGGAAATGAATGCGTGTATCTTCAAGGACCTACATACGGAAAGGGTGAAGAAAACACTTACGGCAGCAGATCTGTTATGAAGTGTAATGATGACGGAGAATGCACTTGTGACCCAAGTCACCCAGACATATGGTAAGCAGGGTTGGGTTTTGACCAGGAATTTTTCTAAATTCCCAACAACTGGTAAAAATTGGTTTAAATTTTATAAGAGGTAAAAACTGGCAAAATTTTTAACCTGTGTGGGATTTTCAACGATTTTCAGGATTTTTTCAAATTAATATCTTTTTAATTCTGATTTTGCAAGTCAACATTTTCAAAAAGTATAACTTTTCCTTTTCACAATTTTGAGAAGGTCTGGTTTCTTTTTTTTTAAATTAACGCTTATTTGAATGGACGTAATTTTTCAAAATAACATTTTTTCAAATGGCGAATTTCTTTAGATTGACACTTGTAGAAACGAACTAATTTTTTCAATAAACACTTTTTTTAAAAAGGGCTGGTTTTTCAAATTAAAGCTTTTTTGAAAAGGGCTAGTTTTTCATATTAACACTTTTTTGAAAAGGCTAATTTATGTATATTTACAATTTTTTGAAAATGCTATTTTTTCTAAGTACAGCTTTTTTGAAGAGGCTTTTTTTTGAAATAAACACTTTTTTGAAATGCTATTTTTTCTAATTAAAGCTTTTTTGAAAAGGTTTTTTTTTGAAATTAACACTTTTTTGAAAAAGCTCTTTTTTCTAATTAACACTTTTTTCAAAAAATGCTAGTTTTTCAATTTAAACTTTTTTGAAAAGATCTAGTTTTTTAAATCAACACTTTTTTGAACAGATCCATTTTTTAAATCAGCACTTTTTTGAAAAGGAAAAGTTTTGAAATTAGCTTATTTTCAACTCTTTTTGACAGCATGTGACACAATTGTACTACTTTTGGCCAATTTTTGCCAGCAAATATATAAAAAAATTGCCGGTTTTAACCAATTTTAGCCAATTATTACCGGCCGTGTTTTTACCATCCTGATGGCAAGTAATTATAGAAATAAAACTAACGAAAGAACGGTCTTAACTTTTAAAAAACCTTTTGATAATTTTTTGCAAAATCATTAGGTATCAGAAAGCCACTAATTCGTGCGTTCTACTCGAAGGTGCTCGTTGTGGCATCGAAGGGCAGGTCCCTTGGTATTACAATGGCGATTCGGATCACATAATATTCCGGGATCTCATTGAACGTGTTGGGGCCAGTAAGCAGCAATACATGCAATGCGTAGAATCAGCTGAATGCCAATACTTAAGAGGAATCCCTACTTGTGTTTGCACAAATGGAGCTGACCAAACTTCATCCCGTCGGTGCGTAGCCAATTTTGGTGAAAATTGCGGGAGCGCATTTTATCAAGAGAAATGTAGGGAGAAATCATTCCTGGAGTGTAGAAATGGGCGCTGCGAATGTGCTGACAAAAACAGTTGGTAATACTAAACAAGGATTTGATTTACAGCGTTTAAATATGTTTACTAGCAATATTTCAAACATTTTTTTACCATATCGTTGATGAATTGCCAAAATGAGCTAAATCCATTAGAATCAATTTCGAACTGTGTCAAAATTTCGTGTTTTAACAATTTTGAACTGTTTCAGAATTTCCTATTTTAAATGTAAGAAATTTCTTAAAATACCTAAGGAATTTACAAACATTTCAAATTTCAAAATTGGTAAGATAGAAAATTTTGACACGGTTCAAAATTACTAGCATAGATACTGCTGAAACTGTCAAAAATTACTTAAATATGGAATTTTGAATTGTGTCAAAATCTTTAAAATGTGAAATTCTAAAACGCTCATTAATTGCTTAATTAGGAAATTTTGAAACCTCAAAAAAGTGTTAAAAAACGAAATTGTCAGAGGTTTAAAATTTAAAAGTTGGTAGAATATGAAATTCTGAAACATTTCAAAATTGTTAAAATACGAAATTTCGTCACGGTTCAAATTTTATTCTAATGGATGCAGGTCATTTTCCTTTAAATGCGTTTTGGATTTAGGCCATTTTGTTTTTAGAGCCATTTGGATTTAGTTCATTTTGCCTCTTCGTGGACGATATGCATATTTGTATCATGCAATTATACATTTATATTTTGCTATTTATCACAAGGTATGACCGTAAGTCCGGAAAATGTCTTCTATTGTCGGGAGATGTGTGCACGGGGAACGAAAATTCTTGCATCCCGCAAGCATATTGTTCCCTACGCACAGGGAAATGCACATGTTTGTCGGGTCTAAAGGAAAATCAGCATCGACGATGCACGCTTGATTATGGCGTTGCATGCATGAATCAGCCTCACGGGTGGAACTGTGACAAGACAAAATTTCTAGTTTGTGATTCTACGAAAGGAATATGCGACTGCTTTGACTCAAACCAAACCTTTTTCGAAGACGGAATGTGCAAACTCAGAGCTAATGCAGTGTGTGATCCGAATTCCAACTTTTCTCCACCGTGCATTAAAAATGCAATTTGCTCAGCCAAAGCAGACAACACGAGCTATTGTATTTGCCGCGGTAAGAAGTAGTTGTTTTTTTTTAAATTCCCGCCGACTAGGGAGCATTTTCAAACGAGACTTGTTTTTTAAAAATTAGTTTTTATAATCGCTTTATTTCGCTGCATTACCAACCAATTTTCAAAATGTTTGCAGAACCTCTGAGATCAACTAGTGCAGGACATTGCGTCCGTAAACGTAAGCACAATGAGATTTGTGATTTAAATAATTTCCCATCAGGAGACTGTGCCGAAGAAGAATTTCTAGAATGCAGCCCTGACAAGAAAAGGTGTGAGTGTGAAGCCCCTAGTAGATTTAATTCAAAATTAAAAATGTGTACTACAGGTTTAGGGAAGACTTGCAGTGATTGCAAGAAAAGTCCTCCATGCGATCCTACACTAATTTGTATATCCGGAGTATGCATGAAAAACACAGGTCACCGTTACGTTCCTTTTGACAGCATTCTATGCATTACATTTCAAAGCTTATTTTTGTATTACGCAAAATTCAGCTGGTAATTATTAAAAGCAGGAATAACATACATGTAGGTAAGTGCAGAAATTTAATGTTTAACTACTGCAGCACACATAATTAAGTGTACTACATACATACAAAGAAAGCCTAAAGTATGCTTTTATTTTCATACTCTGCGTTTTTTATCTCTTTATGACTCTTAAGCATAAATCTTACGGAAATCTCATTAACTTTTTAAACCTTTTTTATGGACTTCATTACATTTTTTATGCTTTTATGAGGATACGTTAAACTTTTTAAGCTTTGTAAAAAAATATGTTTACGTCTTCGAATTTGTTTACCATTTTAAACTTACTTTAGTAATAGGACCTTATATTTTCACTTGTAAATCATTAGTACTGCAAATTATTAAAACAACCATTTATGTAAACCTTACAGATGTTAAAACTTGAATTGTTTTAACGACTATGCTATGTATGCAAAAATAATCACAAATAAAAATGATTGAAAAATGGCCTTTACTTAATGCAAATGGAATGAAATAATAATTTATTTTTTCATTTTTGCATTTGATATTAAAGGAATTCTTCATAGTTTTAAAAGAAAAGAAAATAATTACTGACCAGTTGAGAATGCCAATCTATTCTACCAATTAATTCGTATTCGATACATTTCATATTTTAACTCACTGAATCAGAAATCAGAACCAGATCTTGTAGATGTAGAAGGGACTTAATCTTCCTTCGCATTTGGAAAGCACAAGACGCTACGAAGCCATTGGATAGTAATCATGAGAGCTTGGAATCTACATTTTAAATTCTCGTTTTTCTGCACGATCACATCAAGATTAAACTCCGAATTGGCATAGTTTTCTAGTAATTGTTTGTGCTGCTTGAATATTGAAGCACATTTTTTGGAAAAGTAGTTGTTGTCACGAAGCATGTCTTCATTTACACCGAGATGAGGATCGAGATTAGAATTACCATTGATGATGATGACGGATCTACTCATGTAGTTAATAAAGCCGTCAATGGTGTCCATGTAGATCATGAGTAGGTCAAAATTATTCCGAAAGGTTCCAAGTACTTCTTCAGCAGAATCCTCGGTTCCAACCTCTAACGGATTTTCCTTATGGTTTGAGTTGCCGCGCTGTGCCATTTTTGGAAAATTCTTTTTATCTAGATTTGAAAAAAATGAAAAAAATTTCCAAATCAATTTTTCATTAACCTACGATTTTAAATTTTTAGCTTCGCTTTAGTAGCTATTAAATTATTAAACAGGTTTTTTTAATTACTTTTCATTTGTAATTAGTTACGATTTTGTTCAGAAAAATATTTCAATGCTTGAAAACTTACCAAATTGCCGTAGGAAATAATCTAATAATCGATTTTTCTGGGATCAATAGTAAGCAAGGCCCGAATTTAATGAGAACTACACCACACAATTCACAGAATGTCCCGTTCTTCGTCCTAGTTGAAAGTCTTCACTGACTGCATAACTTTCTCGGATGACAATCATCAATCTTGTTCGTCTTCGAGGGTTTGGGGGCAATAATTGTGTCGCATTCCTCTGCAGAAGTTGATATCTTATGCTGATTGTATGCTTCAACATTGTTATCTATGGAGCCTGATAATGATAATGATTATATTTGGGTAAAAGTTCCTGGTTTTATTATGCGATTGCACAGGGACAAATGATCTGATTATGCAGTGGTGTTTTGTATATTAGGAGATAAAGCGATAGAAGTTTATGAAGAACAAATGGCATAATTGAATCCATGAAATTTCTTATTTGCATAATTATAATTATTTGCGTTTAATGTAAGTACTCGGGATGGCTCAATAAACTGCGATAGCGTTGGGTGAGTAATTGCATAGGAATTTTGAAGATTAATAACAAGTCCAAGACGAAACTTGCATAATTTTGATACGATCGCGTTGTAATCAACCAACCATTTTACACATGCGAATCTCATCAATTGTATGTTAAACCTAATTGTGTGTGTATGTACTGCTATGCACCTAATTACATAGTAGAGAATGGTACGCAAGGGAGTATTTGTATTCAAAATAATTATGCATTACTGCCTACCTTTATGGCAAGTAGCAATTATTTGCAAAGCGACTCAAGAGTTTATTACTAGAGATCTTCATGGAGGGAAATAAAATTAGAGGTACGAAGATTTAAGTATAGAGTTTATGTACAAGTAAGAACAGAACGATTTTATTACCGAGTTGATTATACACTGCACTGTTCGATATTTACTTTCAGTTTTCGAAATGAATTCTTCGAATGTATGTACATAAGGACCTGACAGATAATGTGAGTTTAATTGCAAGTTCAAAATGAATTTTAGTAGTTTAGCATTTTAGTATTGTTGCACTTAACTTTACTTTAATATGTAAGTATTAATGACCTAGTAATATTGCCAATTTGTCAAGGACGTCCAATTTTGAGCTGACAAAACAAGAATAATAAGAGTAACTTGAACAACAACGCAACGACATCGGCATCGAAAACGGAAACGACAACTGTTGATAATTTACCATCTTAAAAATTAAATATTAGATCATGGGCTCGGACATTAATTTCCAAATTAACTGTTACATGCATGGTCTCAATTGAAATCAAAATCATTATTTTCATTTTACTATTTGTAGTTAGGCTGGAATTATCGCTTTGAGCAACAGAAAAAAGTTTGATCTAAGGAAGAATTTGTAGCAATTGTCAAAGCCAAAGTTACAATTTGACGAATTTGATTACAATGTTCAATCACTTTTTCTGATGAGTCTCTGTTCTCTTTTTGTCTTCTGCAGCTTCTTTTTCCATTTGCTCCTTTCGGTTCTGCTCTTCCATGCGGAGCAATCTCATTCGGATAGCCTCAAGTCTTAGCTGCTCCAATTTTCTTATCTCCTCGGCGGAGAAGTCTTTTAGAGCAATCTTCATACTGAATTTCTTATCCATTCTAAAATAGAATACAAAATAAGGGATGGAAAACGATCAATTCAAATCGTTATATATGTATTAGTAATTTTAAAGACCAAGCATTATTAGTAGTAGCAATTAGTGAATTTTTAAACATTCCCGCTGTATTCATATTTGGGGTAACAGACCTGCAATGGATCCAAAGCACTTCAAATAAATGAATGTGAAAAGTCAAACTTGGCTTAATGCAAGTAGTTGAAACAAATGATTTCTGTGGGTGAAGCGCTTGCACGTCTCACGTGTTTCAGTTGTACACACATGGCTACACTGTAAAAACTAACATTATTTATTACATTTATTTATTAAATTGTTATAAATATACGGGCCTGATTCTTTTCATGAAAATGAATTTTGTCAAGGACTTCTTGAATCAATAGGTTTCGGTGGTTCAAGTAGTGATAGGCTTGTTGAAAATAGCGCCGTCCTTGAAATTAAGCATAATCATAAATACAAATATTCAAAGATAATTACAAAGGCAGTAGCGTATCCAGGATATTTTTCGAGGTTGGCAAATCGGCTTAAATCTCACGATACCCGGGGCAAGCTTTCGACCAAATTTTTCCACTTTTTTTTAAAAAGTCTGAATTATTTGTTTTACTTTTTTAAAACCGTCTGAATTCGTGATTGTTGCACTTTTCAAAAAGTTGGAATTTTTATTTTTTAGACTTTTTCAAATTTTATTTTTTAGACTTTTTCAAATTTTATTTTTTAGACTTTTTCAAATTTTATTTTTTAGACTTTTTCAAATTTTATTTTTTAGACTTTTTCAAATTTTATTTTTTAGACTTTTTAAAAAAGTTGAAATTTTTATTTTTTAGACTTTTTTTAAGAAATCTGAATTTTTGTTATTTACGCTTTATCTGAAAGTCTTATTTTTTCAATTTCTACTTCTTTTCAAGAAGTCAGAATTTTATTTTTTACACTTTTTCAGAAAGTAAGTTTTTTTGTTTTTTACACTTTTTCAAAAAGTTCGAATTTTTATTTTTTGCTTTTTCAAGAAGTTTGCAATATGAAGTGACATGCTGATTTAGTGTTCCTATACATATTGTCTCTGAACCATATAATTTCATATTTCTCAAAATTCATTGGTAAGCAGTTGCCTACCTTGCCTACCCCTGGATACTCTACTGTACAAAATACGTGAAGGTGAAAAAGTCTGCTGGGCTATCTGTAGGTAATTATGCGTGCATAATTACCTACAGATAGCCTTTCCTAGACTTTTTCACCTTTTTCCACCAAGTACCTAAAACCATTTTATAAGCGTGTACCACAATATTGTAAACGAAATTCCTATTTCTTCACGCCCTTGAAAACACTCCTCTAAACAAAATTGAACCTTAGAGCAAAGTCTGCATTGTACAGATATTTCTGTTCTAATGACGTCTCACACTCTTCAATTTTGAAAGAATTTGTCTTCTCAAGGCAAACACTGATCCACACTCCATTGCCAGCAAATACCATAGAACAGAAGTACACAATTACAAGTTGAATAAATCCATTACAAAGAATACTCTAAGACAATTATTTGTCCTGTGTATAAAGGCTCGTTCTAGGAACACTAAAGTCAGAAGCGTTTTCACAATCCTCGTATAATTTTGGATGCGTTTCATTTCAGAAATTCAAAATTCTTAAGAAAATCAATTTTTCATATTTTCAAGCTGACTCAAGGAAAAATCCGAAATAGCACTTGCGCCGAAACTTATATGCGTGAGAAAGACTTTGCATAAACTTTTATGGTACGGTGGGTTACAAGATTTTCTCGGAAATTGCGCTTATCCTAATGTAAATTCTTTGAATAAATCAAGCTCAGAAATTTCCCCTTTTGTCCGATTCAGTAGTTCATTTCTCCATTCACTCAAACTGTTTCCTGCTTTTCTCATGAATCATAGTTATTACTTATAATATTAACTACTTATTTCTCATATTATGTACCCATTCAGTTATAAACAAGGAGAGAAAAATGACAGTGAGTAACGAGACTACGGAACCCGCAAGCTTGCCTATAACAATAGAAAAAATAGAATATGAATACAAGGACCAATTGGAAACTCATGACGAATTGACCGTGAGGAAGGAGGAGGAGATTCTGAGAGAAAGGAAAGAAGAAGGGAGAGATTTGAAAATGAAGAAATGTAAAAATGAAGAAAAAATCCCTGAGCGTGATGCAACCAGATTAGTTCGACTGATTGTTGAGAATGGTTGTGTGACTGCAATGACAGTAGTACTCAGCTGACACCTTTTTATCATTAAAAATAATTTGTTTGTTTTTGCTCCTGAGGAAAGTTAAAAGTGTAATTATAATTACGTATGCAATGTTTATAATAGCAAAAATAAAAATGTGACAGCATTTTGAATTATTTGTGTTGACTTAATTTTAATTTTTTTAGTTAACTATTTTTTCCCTCACTTTTACTGCTGAGCTCTAGTGTGCCAGAATTACATAGCACACTGTAAATACTGACCAGAAGGTATTTGGAAAGTTCAAAACATCATCCTTACACCTTTTTTTAAAATATGCGTGATGTCATATTATGTAATTACTAACAATCTTTCGAAAAGTATTAAATGTTATTTTTACATATACATTACAATGTTATGTTTTTTCATATAAATCAGAACTCCGTTTTTACACATTCTTAGCAAAAATCAAAGCGTTCAATTTACACCTTTTAGAAAGTTAAAAAACCACAT
>JAAXYX010003314.1:0-14787 GCA_036851915.1 Ptenothrix huangshanensis | reverse complement strand
GAAATTTACAAGAAAACAGATGCAATTTTTTGAAATTTACAAGAAAACAGATGCAATTTTTCGAAATTTACAAGAAAACAGATGCAATTTTTCGAAATTTACAAGAAAACAGATGCAATTTTTCGAAATTTACAGGAAAACAGATGCAATTTTTCGAAATTTACAAGAAAACAGATGCAATTTTTCGAAATTTACAGGAAAACAGATGCAATTTTTCGAAATTTTCAAAAAACAGATGCAGGTTTTTGAAGTATAATTATAAAACAACGTAAGCAGTTTTTTTTAGGTGCTGTTTTTTGAAATTTATACAAAACTAGAATTTTTTTTTGAAAATTGCACAAAAACAGATGCAGTTTTTTACACTAGCAAAAATGCATTTTTTTTATAAAATTCCAAATAATTCTAGATAATATTCAGTTTTATAAAAATTCTGCCGACGCTACTACAGATACTATACATACAGATCTAATGCTGTCTAATATGATAATAAACATGAATACTGAATACGCATCTACCTACCTCCCTACAACAGTTACCTATATACCGACACAAGAATACCTTTAAATCACTGTAAATATATGCGTAGGTACAGGGAAAGAAATAGACTCGAAATAGAAGTAGAAAGACAAAGACAAAGACAACTACAGTGACAACGACAACTACAGCTACACCAAGAAGCGGGAAAGGCTCCAGGAAAGAAAACACCAATGACAATGACAATAACCATGGCCCGGGACATTTATGTATCGTATGTAAGTGTAGAAAAACCACCAGGTCCTATCGTGTATACATGTAAAGTGTTTTGTACACAGTACACAGGTCTGAAGATATACCTATAAGAACCCATTAAGAATTTAAATCACAGTAGAAAATGATTCAGTCACACATAAATCTTTTGATTCTGTTGCTAAAACACTGACTTTTCCCTTCCACTTCTTCCACTTGGCCATCCCATGACGACGATGACGATGACGATGACGATGACGATCGCGATCACGATCACGATAACTACGAGGATGGCCAACCGATCGACCAACTTTGTCTTAGAAATCTCTCAAATACTTTCCCACTTTTCTTGACTTCCCTTGCGATTGCGATGGCGATGGCGATTGCGATTGCGAATGCGATTGTCATTGGATTGGATGCGATGGGATTTTTACATTCTCCCACTGTACTCTCGACTCCATTTCTGCTGTCCTATGCTCTTTTCCTTCCTCTTCACTACAGACTATAAATACATATGTATATACAGATATGTATATCCTGGACTCTTTTCTCTTATACGTAGTATATGCCGTCTGCTAAGATATCTGTAAAAAAGACGACGAGAGGTAGAGGATTTTACTCATATAGAAAACACTCATATAGGGAAGGTACTGATGACATCTCCGTATGTATTTAAGAATGATCATGACATCGTGACCAAAGCAAAACAATTTTGGGTTTGAACCTTAAAAAGAGCAGATATGTGGGTATGTACTTTTATATGTAGGTGCTTTTTCACTCCTTGTACTTAATACTATTTATCACCGCATTGTATTTTCTTTCATGGATAGGATCCGCACTACCATGCCATGCCATGCCATACCATGGTATCCTGTAAAGCTTCCAGTAGCGACGCAATATTTTTTTTTGTGTATGTCTGGGAAAAACTTGGGATCATCCAGTGTAAAATATTAAACAACTGCATCTTATCTACCACAAATTATAAAAAAAATTGCGCCTTTTTTAAATGCTAATTTTCAATTTTTTTTAATAAATTGCGTCTTTTTGTGCTAATTTTAAAAAATTGAGGATTTTTACTCTAAAATAAAAAACTGCGTCGTTTTGATGTAAATTTAAAAAATCTGCGTCTTTTCCTGTAAATTAAAAAAAGCTGTATGTAGCTTTTTTGTGCTAAATAAAAAAACTGCACTTTTTTGTGTACATTTTAAAAAAATGCTTCTACTTTTGTGTAATTTTCAAAAAACTGACCCTTATCCTTATCTAGTGTAAATTTAAAAATTTTCCGTGTAGGCCTACTAATTACGCTACTAAACGCTTCGTTCAAACTCCCACTGTATCTCACACTGTGTGTTCCTGTTCCTACACACAAGGACACAAGGGAAAGAGAAGTCAAGTTTGTTCAAGCGAATTTTCTCCACGCACTCGAGCCAGTGTCACTGTATGTATAAAGTATAAAGCAAAAACACCTTATATAAAATTATGGTCGGTGTTCCGCTTAAATACCGACACCGACTGGGTTTTCCAAACGCCATCTTGTCCTCGTCATTAGGGTACACTTTGACTTCATTCCGTCCTCGTCCTCATTCCTTATAGACTAGTTCCTATAGACCTATAGACTATATTTATGTATGTAGAGAGAGAAGATATACATACATATATACATAGTACATAGACATAGGTGCCTATATGGGATATATACATATATATGGGCATGTGGAAGACTGGAGAAGTGCAAGGACTAATTAGGACCAGATAAGATAATTACGAGGACAATGTAATTTAATACGTGTGCCTTAGAGACTAAGAAAGCTGGGCCTAAGGCAACGCGTGTCGTCTGCCACATCGTATCCTTCCCATTCTATCGCCTCGTACATCGTCATCGTCATCGTCATCGTCCGCACACTATCGTGTCGTGCCGTGTCGTGTCGTGTCATTTGCTCGATCTGCACAATTAAATCTATATTCGGCTAGACAGTATTATAGCATATGCCTATATACAATACAAGTTGAGTATATAGAAAAAGGCCAGGAAGACAACGCAATTGGAATTGGAATTCAGCGTCAACGTAACGTCCATGTCAACATGTCATAGTGATAGAAGAGAATGAAATTTGATCAATAGATTTATAGATCCACGTGCACAGTCACAAACAGCCAAAACCAGAACCAGAACCCAAACCTGAACCACACCAAACCAGAGGCAGAGGCAGATGGGAAATCCCATTTGAATTTTCACTTTGACTTTGACTTTTCCTACTTTTGCACTTGAAACCAAGACATTTCAATTCGACTTTATTCGTTATAATATAATGAATCTACCTGTGTATAGAATCTGGTTAGGATTTAATATGAGAATTAGCTGAGGTATCTGTAGTGTCTGTTTTTAAGCTCATGGGGCAACGCACTCCACTCTTATTATTTACGATGCGATGCGATGGTCTCTCTCTCTCTCTCTCTCTCTCTCTCTGTTTGATGCTGGAGGGCTTTGATATTGCGATAATTAATAGAGTGAGTCAATTGTATTATGAACACTGGTAATAGTTCATAGGCCAAGGAACAGTAGCGGTCGCAGAATTTTTTTTCGTGTAGGCCTGGAAAATGCTTGATCTTACCCGGTGTAAAATTTTAACAAAATCATCTCATATCTTTTCTAGTGTTTAAAAAACTACGTCAATTTCGCATAGATTTAAAAAAACATGAGCCTCTTTTCTGTAAATTTAAAAAAAAACCGTGTCAGTTTTATCTAAATTTAAAAAACCACATCGTTTTCTTATAAATTTATAAGAAACGGGACCTTTTTTGTTTAAATTTAAAAAAAGTGGCTCATTTTCTTGTAAATTTAAAAAAAAGTGCCTCATGTTTTTGTAAATTTAAAAAAAAAGTGCCTCATTTTCTTGTAAATTTAAAAAAAGCGCCTCATGTTTTTGTCAATTTAAAAAAAAGTGCCTCATTTTCTTGTAAATTTAAAAAGAACGGGGTTGTTTTCATGTACAGTTTTAAAAAAAAATCGTCTTTTTCTTATAAATTTAAAAAAACTGCATCGTTTTCCTGAAAATCTTCAAGAAGTCAGTGCATTTTCAAATATAGTCTCTAGGTCTGGACCAACATGGCCTTCGCCTAGCTACGCTACTGCGTAGGAACTGACATGCCGGCGTCTGGATCTAGATCTGGATTCTGATTTGTATACCTATTGGGAAATGAGGGAATTATAAAATTACGTTAATTGTGTGTGGCCACGGCCAGGGCCAGAGGCGAGTGAAGAAATATGTCTCTTGTCAATGCAGCAGGAAGATACGGAAAGGAATTAGAAGACATTTGATGAATTTCAAAATTCCGAAACTCCCAAATTCCAATTCGGCTAGACGCAAGTATCCTTCACAAGTTTGAAGGATCGTGATGGTGATAAATACGAGGGCATTCATTACACTGTATCTTCACCTGAGGGATCATCCCCAATGTACACATACCTATGCCTAGGTATGTGTACAGATATACTGAATATTAGTTGAGATAGACATTTCTTTACAGCTTATAGCTCGATGCGCATAAATACACTGACTGATATTAGTAAACCTCATCCCATCTGGAAATGTGAATCAAAGCAAGGAAGCAAGGAATGAAGAATGGCATGCCAAGTGCCGTCAATTCACGCAAAGTCCTACTTTACTTCCCATCAAAATCTTCCCTTCAACTTTTCACAGCTAGAGTTACACTTACAGTTACAGCTACGTATATACGCACATTACAGCACTGCTACAGATATTCCCATTGACATTACCATTGCCAAAATCCCTTTGCCTTCCTTCTCATCGTCAGTCTCACTTTCTGTTATCGGCCCGGTTCAGTGTCAGTTTTTTTCCTCGCTCTCGCTTTTCCCATGCTTAATGCTTGGCTTGACTTGGTTTCGTTTTCCTTAAGTTTGCTTTCCCTCCGCTCTGGTCTGGTCTGGTCTGGTCTACATCTGACACGAGGACGGCGACGAGTAGAGACGCAGTATCCTACTTTGACACGTGCTTTCTATTTCTATGCGTTTCCTCTACGTAAACACTTCTTTTCTCCTTTCTCACCAGTAGCGTAACTACAGAGAGGCGTGGGAAACGTAGGCCTAGAACTACAACGCATTTTTAAACATACAATGACTTCTATGAAAACGACGCTTTTTTAAATTTTACAGGAAGCCACGCAGTTTTTTAAATCTATAAGAAAATGGCGCCGTTTTTTTATTTAGACAAAAAGGACGCAGTTTTTTTGTTGTAATTTACAAAAACACGGCACCGTTTTTTAAATTCAGTCAAAACGACGCAGTTTTTTTGTAATTTACAAAAACATGGTGCCGTTTTTTAAATTCAGATAAAAACGACACAGATTTTTTTGTGAATTTACACAAAAGTGACGCGGAATTTTAAAACTTACGAGAACACGACGAAGTTTTTTCAAAATTAGAGGAAAACGACGCGATATTTTAAAAAAATTACAGGAACGAGACGCGTTTTTTTAATTCACCCAAAAAATACGCAGGTTTTTTTTACATTTACACCAAAAAGGCGCCGTTTTTTAAAAATTTACACAAAATGTAGGCAGGTTTTTTCAAAAAGAAGTACACAAAAACCACGCCATTTTTTAATAATTGACACAAGATAAGATGCAGTTCTGTTTAAATTTTGCACCGGATGAGATCAAGTTTTTTCCGAAACTTACCACGAAAAAAATCCTGCGGGCGCTACTGTTTCTCGCTGCTGGCTGCTCTGGATTTATTTGATTTGATGGTTTGGATTGGTTTCGTCTGGTCTGGTCAAGTCCTTTTGTATCCTAGAAATCGCTCCTGTCAGTCTATAATAGTATCTGTGTAAATCTAAATATTGACTAAAATGTCTTTCAATACTATAGCATGGTAAAAAGCAAATTACATGGCGATCGGGTAGGGATTTTAAGAAGGGGCAATCAATTAAAAGCAATCAAATTTCATCAACAATTTGGTAACCCTAGCTTATGGTAACTTATTGAATTGAAGCATCATTTCCAGGTAATTTTAATTACTTCACTTGAGTTTTTAGCAAATATGCGAAAATTAGCAAGCTTGAAAACTGCAACTTAATTACTATGATTATGTTTGACATTTCGTAATAATGTTACTAATGTTAGCCCACAGAATTAACTTAGCACCATTGAATAACGCAAGGGAATACTACAGGTACCAGTTAAAATGCTACTAGAAAAACTACTCGATTGCTACTGCCACAACTTACACTCTACTTAATAGCTTACAAGAAATACGTAAGATATTCACGTAGCTTGTCTATAGTGTAATTATACTGCTAGCGTCAAAACACATAGACACAGACATATTCCCATTACATTATAAATGGCCCCAACCTACATTTTGACAGAAAGTTATTGAGAAAACTTTCAACCACCTACACTAGTTCCTGTACCCACACATCTTTTCATTTTCCCTTCCCTCTTTCCCTTTTGCTTTCCCATTTCCGTTCCACGTGGTAAAGTGTTCTCTAGTCAGTAGCGTAGCTAGACGTAGGCCACGTTGGCCTAGGCTTACGAAGGATTTGTAAAACTACACTGCATAATAATTGATTTAAGATTTTTAATAAAAAACCCGTTTTTTTTTAATTTCCGCAAAAACGCTTGTTCAAATTTACACGAATAAGGAGCACTTTTTTTAAATCCACACGAAAATGATACAGTATTTTTTAAATTTATACAAACAAAACGCAGTTCTTTTTAAATTTTCAAAAAAGACGCAGTTCTTCTTAAATTTTCAAAAAAAAGGCAAAGTTGTTTTAAAATTTGAACAAAAATGACGCACAATTTTTAAATTTATACAAAAAAGACGCAGTTCTTTTTATATTTTCAAAAAAAACACGAAGTTGTTTTCAAATTTACACAAAAATGACGTGTTTTTTTAAAATTTACAGGAAAAATACACACTTGTTTTAAACTCTACACAAAAATGACAAGGTTTTTTTTAAAAATTCACACGAAAACGTCACATTATTTTTTACATTTACACATAAAGGACATCTTTTTATAATTTAAACTAAATAAGAACTAATTTTTTTTTTAAATTTTACACCAATTTTTGCCAGGCCTTCATGAAAAAAATCCTGCGGGGGCTACTGTCTTTATTCGGGTTTTTTTAATTCGGCATAGTCCCCTCTCCTTCATATATAGGTCCCCTCTCCTACCTATATATATATGCAAATCTTGCGTGGCCTTCTTCTGGCCTGGCCCGGTAAGAGGGAAAAGGAAGAAAGCCAGACTAACTCTATCTCATCGTCATCGTCATCGTCATCGTGACACCCTCAGTTTTGTGTCCAATGTAATATATACAAGACAAATTGTTGGTTGTCAAGAGGATGCTCATTGTACATAAATGAGCGAGTAAATAAGTAAAGCGTTTGACATGCCGCCATCGCTTTGTTTTGCTTTGCTTTACTCCACTCCATTTCTGCTGGTCCTCTGCTCCTCGCTCCATTTTATTCCTTCATGTTATGTTGGTGTCTCTTTCCCTCTCTCCTATTCAAATGAGCCATTACACAATTTCTATAGAGAGAAAGTTCAGAGGAAATGTCCTAGAACTGTAATTTTCCTTCACAAGAGCATTTCAACGGTATGATATGACACGATACGAATACGATGCGATGCGATGCAAAAGATGGTATTAGTATTTCAGGTATCGGTGACATCCACAATGTATAGCTATGATGACAGGAAGTGGAAGTACGAGACAGTCAAATTCGCTTAATACCTTCCCTACACGTTCCTCCGTATAGAGATGGCGTTTATATGTAGTTTCTTTTATCCATTAGTATTACTGTACTGGCAAGTCTACACTGTCCTGGTGAGCATTCACCTCATTCCATGGGGAAAGTAGATTTACCACTTACCTATAATCTCACATAGATCCAGTGTTTGAACTACTTAATATACCTACCAGTAGCGTAACTAGGCGTGGGCCAAACATGGAAACTTGTACCTACAAAAAAGTTTTAAAAATACACGGACGACGGACTGCTTTTAAATTTGAACGACAAAGGTGAATTTATTTTTAAATTCAGGTACACGAAAGAGGAAGGAGGGGAAGGATTTTTTAAATTTAAGCGAAATTGGCGCGGATTTTTTTAAATTCACACAAAAAAGGTGCAGTTTTTTAAAAAATTACAAGAAAGAGATGCAGTTTTTTTTATTCTACAGGAAAACGACCCAGTTTTTTTCAAAATTTACCCAAAAACGACGCAATTTTTTAAAAGTTACAAGAAAACGGCCCAATAATTTTTAAATTTACGCAAAAACGACGCCATTCTTAAAAAGTTACAAAAAAACAGCCCAGTAATTTTTAAATTTACGCAAAATCGACGCAGTTTTTTAAAAATTAGTAGAAAACGACGTTTTTATAAAATTTACACGGAAAAGATGAAAGGCTTTTTATTAATTTATGTAAACAAAATAAGATGCAGTTTTTTAAACATTTTACACAGGACAAGATCAAGTTTTTCCAGGCCTTCTTTTTAAACAAATCCTCCGGGCGCATTGTGTACATAACTAGCTACATTGGAAAAAGAAGCAATATAAATATAATAGTTTGTATGTGTTGATCACTGTTGAGAGACAGGAATTGATGAAGGGTTATTATGCGGTATATGTAGTTGCATTCAAGGTGGTTTGCTGGAGTATATGAACGTACTTTGAACTCTCCGTCTGGCTTTTAGCGCACTTGTCTGCTGTCCTCGTCCTCGTCCTCGTAGCGATTTCAGTCAGACCGACAAGTATGTACAACCCACTTACAGCCTTCTCCTCTCACTTTACACACCTCCTATCTATAGTATTTTCTATAGGTATATCGGTTCTGGTCCTGGTTTTGGTTCCAGTTTAATTCCATCTTCATACAATCCATGGACTATTACATCCACTAATACAACATTCAGCGACGGATTTTCTGCAAATGGTTTCTAATAGGGTCGTAACGTAACGTAACCTCTTCTGTAGAGTACATATACAGCGATGCCATCCTATCCCACTTTGTGGGACAGGACAGGACAGACTTATATGCTAAAGGACAAAGGATAAGAAGAAGAAGACCAGCATGAAATGCATTACGCTACTCACTCTGATCCCATGATCGGAAAATGCATCGGATCGGATTGGACTGGATTGGATTGGATTGGGATAGAGTGGGATATTACAAGAAACTTTATAAATGCTTTGCTCGCACAAGTTTAACAGTCATCACTTTCTTTCTGTTGAATGCAAAGCCTACTCAGGTTTACATTCCCTTAAGACTTGACTCCAGTTCATTCCAGTCTTTTTAAACTTTATGTATGTGTGTACGTAGTATATGTACACAACCTTTGCCTTGGTCTTTGCCTTAGCCTTAGCTTTGCTTGCTTTCCTTGGTTTTACTTGGCATGGCGTGGCATGACTTTGCTATACTTTGCTAAACGGGACTAGTCCCGTTTAAGTTGAAATTCTTTTACAAAGCTATGTATAGGTGCGTAGGTAATAGGTATGTATATGTGCCTAAAATGAAGAGCTGAAAGCCAAGTCCAAGTGCCCTATATATGTATACATATATAGCTTAAGAAATGCGTAATGGGAAACGGTTCAAAATATTAGTACCCATATGTAAAGATATGCCTAGTTAGGAGTCCTTTCCTCTAGTGATCCTTCGCTCAGTAATAGCGCCGGCAGGATTTCTTTTCATGTATGCCTGCTGAAAAAACGAAGGCTTAAATGTGTTACGTTTTAAAAGCTGTATGTGTTTTTGTGTAAATTTCAAAAAAATGTATCTATTCTTTTGTAAATTTCAAAAAGTTGTACCCGTTTTTGTGCAAATTTCAAAAAATTGTGTCTGTTTTTTTTGTAAATTTCTGAAAGTTGCGTCTGTTTTTTTTGTAAATTTCTGAAAGTTGCGTCTGTTTTTGTGTAAATTTCAAAAAGTTGCATCTGTTTTTGTGTAAATTTCAAAAAATTGCATCTGTTTTTTTTTGTAAATTTTAAAAAAATGCATCCGTTTTTGTGTAAATTTCAAAAATGACATCTGCTTTTGTGTAAATTTCAAAAAATTGCATCTGTTTTTTTTTGTAAATTTTAAAAAATTGCATCCGTTTTTGTGTAAATTTCAAAAATGACATCTGCTTTTGTATAAGTGTTAAAAATATGTAGCAGTTTAGGTGTAAGTTTTCAAGAAACTGCATCTTATCTACTGTAAATTTTAGATTTCCTTCGTAAGCCCAGGCCAGCAAGACCTACCCTTGCGGACGCTACTGCTTCTCTAGTTTTTCTGTGAGTGCCGAAGGACTCACACATGTCTTTTCAGTTTTTGAGCCAAGGTAAAGAATGCGTGGAAAGGATGCCCTGGAAAGAAAGTGGAAAGTACTGTGGATTTGGAAGAATAAAGAAATGAAAATGGAGCTGGAAATACGAAGGAGGAATGTAATATGAAGGAAAGCATGGCACCTACATGTCTCCATTGAAATGGCGGGATTTTCCATGCCATGCTCCTTCTCCTCCAACTGCTCACTTCTTTTCCTTCTCCACACAAGAAGTTTGAATTGCTTCTCTCTCTCTCTTTCCCTCTCTCTCCCTTCTCTTCTTCGCTGCACGTGGCTAGGGCATTTCCACACCAGAATTATTCAACACAATTCCAAGCATAGGTTGAGACGTTGAGAGCCAGAGCCACACGAAGCTCTGTATACTATGTACTGCCAATGTATGATATCTTAGAAGCCTATACCTTGCTCCTTTTCGACTTCTGTTTCCCACACGATCTGTCACACACACACCACCACGTTTATCAATTTTTCCCGCACAAACAAAGTCTACCTGGAATCCCACTCTCCTTCCCAGTACCGTTTGATTTTATTCCATTTTATTTTACACGTGTCTCCGAACTTTCCTTAGCCTTTTTACCTAGCGCTGGTTCTGGCTCTGGTTCTTGTAACACAGCAAATTAAATTCCCTTGAGGGCTCGACATGACTACGACTCCAGGGAGGATCGTCGGTTTATTCCTGGTATAAACAGTAGCGTAACTAGGCGTATTCAACGTAAACCTTGGTCTACAAAGAATTTTTAAAAATACACAACGAACTCTAAGGCTTCCATGGAAAAGACGAAGCTTTTTTTCATTTACACGAAAACGTAGTAGTTTTCTTTTTAAAATTTAAATAAAAAAGACCCCCGTGTTTTAAACCTACAAAAAAGACAGTTTTTTCTTAATTTTCAGGCAAAGCAAGCAGTTTTTTAAGTTTACACAAAAACGATGCAGTTTTTTTTCGAATTTACACGAAAACGATGCAATTTTTTTCGAATTTACACAAAAACGATGCAGTTTTTTTCGAATTTACACAAAAACGACGCTGCTTTTTTAAATCACAAGGAAATGACGCCGTTTTTTTTAAATTTACAAAAATTGAACCAGTTTTTTTTATAAATTTAAACGAAAACAACGCAGTTTTTTTTATAATTTTGCACTGGATAAGCTCAAGTTTTTCCACACCTCCAAGAAAAAAATCCTGCGCCGCTACTGGGTACAAAGTGCACTCGATCTACATAATATGTACCTAGAGCCTTTCACCTTTCGTCATTCACTTCCCACTTGAATCCTCCGAGAATTCTCAATTCACACACCACTCCAAATGCTAACTTGCGAATAACGCCCATGATTGTAAATAACTATAACTACGTACTGACATATCTCCACTCTAACCTATAGTCAATAAACTCACGCTTACACACAAATTCCCCATAATTATTATTTATTTATTATATTACCATTTAGCACCATTTAGCTTAGATACATAATAATGCAAATACAATTATTACTCTAACAATAATCAAATATGTAATCACAATCATAAGTGAGAAAGGCACATTTTATTAATAGAACTTAACACAGTCCTTCAACGAGGGTAGCCTGGAAGACTCAGTATACGTAACTCGTAACTTATTCTTGTTAGTAAAGTATTTATATTTATATATGACAGACAGACACTAGACACACAGGAATGCCAACAAAAGGTCAGAGGTCATTTCTCATCTTTCCTATCCTTTTACTATTGAATTCCATTGTAGGCTTGTAGGATTGTGTCCATTGAAAGTGAGTGGAAAAACCAGACAGTTCAACTGTCTGGTTTTGGTTAGGTAAATACAGTGGAGGTTTTTTGTCGAGGACAGACAAGCCAAAGTCAAAGCCAAGCCAGACATAGAAACAGAAACATAAAGAGAGTCAAAGCCTATGCATTCTTCAGTGCTTTCACTCAAAGCCCCCACGAAGAGATAGCATGATAATGCATTGTTTTCGATATTACACGTGCATCTAATGCAATCCCATGGCCATGGCCGAGGCCGAGGCACGGCATGGTAATGCGGGCTACTCTTTTCTATGTATATATGCTATGCATATATGTATCTCATCCCCTCATCCCTATCCCTTTCCCTGTATCCAGGATGCAAAGTATGGGCAAGTCCAGGTCCACAGTCCCACAGCACATGTTTATACAGTCTCGAGTTGCACACTTGGACTTGGACTGAGGAGGGCAGAGGGAGAGGGAAAATAGGAAAGAAAATAGAAGGGACAATTCCGATTCGGAATTCAGAGCATGGATGAAGGTAGAATGCAGAATGTGGAGGGAGGGAGGGAGGGAGAGGATTTATATTTTCCCCAGAGTTTCTCTCCCTCCAAATCCAAATGGATGTTGGTACGGTACGGAAGATACCTGTCTCCTCTTACTTACATTCATATCCAACTCCATCCTATCGTATCCTATCCTATCATATCCCATCACCTAATCTCCATCCCCTGCCCCTCAGTAGGTATACATAGACATACACACAATGTTATGTACTGCTGCGGTGGTGATCTAATGCCAAGCTCCGTCGAAAGATTCTTCCTTGGAGTTTAGCTTGTGCAATGACTCCGCTTTGACATTGGCTCTTACTCTTTCAACTCTTGTCTTGTGTCTGTGTCTCCCTTCACTTTCATTTCCCATTCCACCTCCACCCTGTACAATCACTTAGAAAGTGTAATGTTAACTCGGGCTTTTGCTTTGACTTTGGCTTTGGCTTTGACTCTGTGTAGTTTTAACTTAACTTAACTTAACCCATGCCTTCCTTCGTCGTACTTTGTGAGTTTCTCGGGAACAACCTCGAACCCCGTGTGTCCGTCTGAGCTTCCGTGTCACCGTCAGCATCTTATCGTTATCACAGCATTACCATTACCATTTCTATTTCTATTCCTGTTCCTATTCCTATTCCAACTTCCCACTTGCTATTTCCTATTTGCTATTTGCTATGCGACTCGTGTAATATGTCCTTTGAACTAATATCCACGTTTCTCATCTTTCTCCTTTCTCCCGCGCACCTTTACTATTTCCTTGACTTGTAGTCCAGTAGTATGCTGTAGCGGGAATTGGTGGTGTTGGCTTTGGCTATGTAGGACTGGGGGTACAAAGGATTTTTAAAAATACACCAATGATTTAAGATCTAACGGGGAAAGACGCAGTTTTTTAAATTTTCAAGAAAACGACGCAGATTTTTTAAAATTTACAGAAAATCGACGCAGTTTTTATTAAATTTAGAGGAAAACGACGCAGTATTTTTTAAATTTACAGGAAAACGACGCCGTATTTTTTAATTTACAAAAAACGACGCTGTTTTTTTTTTAATTTACAAAAAAAACGACGCAGTTTTTTTAAATTTACGCAAAAACGAGGCAGTTTTTTCTAATTTACAAGAAAACGAAGCAGTTTTATTAAATGTACAAGAAAACGGCACGATTTTTTTTACATTAAATGCAGGAAAACGACACAGGTTTTTTAAAATTTACAAGAAAAAGACGCAATTGTTTTATTTTATAATTGACAGTAGATAAGATGAATCTTTTTTAAACTTTACACTGGATCAGATCCAACATGAAAGAGCCTACATGCAAAAAATCCTACGGGCGCTACTGGTAGTAAATGGATATACAAGTACAAGTACAAGTAGAAGCGTCTACATATACATACAGAAGACATTGCTATATCCTGCACCTTGTTCCTGTCTCTGTCCATTCTTCATTCTTCCTCCAATAAAGTCAAAGCCAAAGCCAAAGCCAAAGCCAAAGCCAAAGCCAAAGCCAAAGCCAAAGCCAAGTAGAGTAAGTGTCCTGTCCTGTATGCAAACTTGAAAACTGAAACTCTCTATACATGTACATAAGCATATGTCTGAGTCTGAGGTACCTAATGCCTATATCCCCGTATGTACATACAAATACAGAGGCCAGTGACAGGACGATGGTGACAGTGACAGTGGCCTCTGCGTGAGTGTAGATGGTAGGTGGTGATGTGAACAAGTTAAAAGTTGCAAGTGGAAATAATATAAAGTCTCGTTGAGGAGCGCAGGATTGAATGGATGTTTTCTGGCGCTCTTTCTTGGCTTCCCTCGCAACACTGTGACTGTAGTCTGTAGTCTGCAGTCTGTAGAAGGAACGGAACGGGCACGGGAATGGCAATATTATTATCGATGCTTATGCTTTCACTGTTTGTGTTTCGGGTTTCGGCGAGGGCGTAAGAGAGAGAGAGAGAGAGAAAGAGAGAGAGAGCGATAGCACGAGGAGGAAACGACAACGACAAGGAAAACGAGTAGAAATACACCGACACACATACATAGGCATATCGATCTCACCATTTCGGGCAACTCGAAAACCGTGCCCACGTGCTTCACTCCTCTCCCTCCGTCTCGGCTCCTCTCATTCTCCCGCCTCTCTTCTAGTTCTAGTCTACTCTACAATCTACGGTACTATACAATACAAACTATTTCCACACTTCTATTCATATACCTACCTACATTCACATAGTATAGTCATAGACAACACACAAACACACCAACCATAGCTTACTACAACGTCAACATCCATTCCATCTATATCCATAATACCATAAGCCCCTATAGACTACATATTATGTATGTATGTATGTTTCCTCGACTCTACGTTACATTATATTACATTACATTACATACGACAAGCCATTTATGTAGTTATTATCTATGTATTATTCCATTGTACC
>JAAXYX010003313.1:0-14799 GCA_036851915.1 Ptenothrix huangshanensis | reverse complement strand
AAAGTCATTGCGGTAGTTTTTATTAACTCTTACTAATTGTATTTTGGAGTGTTCACAATTACCCGCCGTTCACAATTACCCACCTTTACCCTACTTCGAAATTTAAAGCCCACAAGTATAATAGGTAATTATTGTTGATGTATTCGATGACTTAACGCTTTGCCCTTCATGTCCGACTTTATGCTGACTTTGCTTTACAAATGCCTCCAAATTAGGAATGCAATCTAGATTTATACATTTGCAGTGGCAATTTAAAGACTCACAAATAGCTGTCTAAAACTTGATTTAGTGAAGTCCTCACAAAATAATACAAGTTTGAATATAAAGCCATAAGGCGGGATGGCAATGCGATCAATAACAAATTTATGGTTTCACTGTTGGTGTTGAGTGTTTAAAATACTATAACTGCGTTTAGGTCAGGTGAAGTACAGGGAAGAGGATTAAGACAGCGCTATGGTTGTGTTGTTGTGTAGTGTTTGATTTAAGTAATTTTAGAACACAGATATGTTTGTATCGTTCAACACAAGTATATAACTAACTAGTAAGCTAAATAAATATATACATACAAGCACACTAAATACAGAATCAGTAGTCCTTATTTAAGAGTAATGTAATTATGTATCTATGTAATTATCACAAAGTACGTAAGTTAATAATTATACTACTACAAAGCAATAAGCAATCCTATTAATCTTCTACAACTCTAAACTCTCAAGTAAAAACAACAACTACGAAATGCTCTGAAAATTTTCCATTTTCGTAGAGCAACACTAACCAAAGCGAAACCTACCGTACATAATGCGCAATAACTAACACGAAATCATCATCTGTTACCCTATGCCTATGTTCGTAACTTCCAAGTCGTAATTAATTACACGTTACGGAACGCTAATTAATTATTTCTTTTTCAAATCGACACGTTTTTGAGGACTCACAAACTTATTTTTGTTGCTGACGTCACATCAGCGCTGAAGCTAAATTAAAATTATCATTATACAAAGCAGGCATTTTAAAGAATTCTGTTTATCAGCAGGCATATCATTGATTAAACATTATTTTTGCTTTGAAGTGATTTTTGGTTCTAACGCATTGTAGATGTACGTAAAATATAATTACATATGATCATTTATATGTAGGATGTTCAGACTCAGACATTATTTATTTATTTTATTTATTTTAATTCTCATTTATTTTCAAATGCTTTTTCGCCGATTTGCTATATTGCGTTTGCTCAGTATTGATTTTAAACATAATAAATTATTGATAATTATATTGCTTTCGAAATCCTTAGGTACATAATAAATATACCCAAATACAATTTTCGAGATTATTCAAAAGTTCTGATGGCTTCAAGTTCTCAAATAATATAGCCCATTTGCTCTGTAATTAATAAAAATGTATAGACTCAGTATTGATCTTTTTGGTCATGTAGTGATAACTGGTGATTTAATTTTCGATTTTTTAAAACAAATAAAACCAATCGAAAAATAATTCGTTCCAGCTACTCTAAAGCTTTTACTACAAACTTTGACACATCGTTGCTTAATGATAGTTACTTAGTTTTATCAAAAAATAACATGCGAATTAAAAAGGCAATAGTTACTTGAAGGAACAGTGCTAACGAAGTTCATCCTGGGTGCTCCAATGGATTCAGCCATGAGTTCAATAGAACGTCGGTGTGAACAGGAATCTGAAAAATAATTATAATAAATGAAGTTCTTTTCGTTATATTTTTTTCCTCAAAAAAGCTCGATGGGCTTAGCTCCTTTTAAGGAGTTAATGATCGTCTTTTTGCTTTTTTGAATAGTTATTAAGATGAGCAACCATGCAACCTCTACCGAACAGGATTTCACGAGTAACCTTATTTTGGTTAAGAATAGACTTTTTTCCTTCTTGTCACAAAACTCTTAAAATGCTGGTATACCTATTCATTATTTGTTTTTTAATTAGATGACGACTAGTCACACCACACTCTTATTTCATTAAACCATCTACAATCTCTGAATATTTTGCTATTTAAAATCGCTTTGAAGCTTTGAATGTCCAAGTTTGTAATGTATATGTATTGATGCATTACTATCGGATTTACAAAATCTATTCAAGACGCTTTTGTGATGTTAATCAAATCAAAGATTAAGTACCTAACATAAGTTTAGATGTTTTAGACAATTTTGGAAATAAAGTAAATTAACCCCGATGCAAAAAACCGCAGCCAGGCTGACTCACTCCTCCGTTCGGGTAGAAATCTGCGTGTCCAACTGGCTTCTTTATTGCTAGAGCACGTGCGTTTGTGTGAATCACATCGACGAACTTTGCATCAGACTTACTAACTGGTAAGAACTTGCAGCAGAGACAGACTTTGGTGATTGTTTCGAAACATGGACCAGCAGGGTCAAGGGCTAAAATAATAGCAAACTTCATAAATCGAGTTTGTTTTCCTGCATGCCTTCAATGAGTAAGGTAGTCAGTAATGTACCTGTAATTCGAGAGACTTTGCCTCCAAGAGTATGTCCAAGATATTTACCAGCGTATCCCATTACCTGGGCTCCGAGGCTATGTCCAATTAAGTGAATGTCATCCAGTGTAATTCCGCCATATTCTAATAATAATTTGACTAATCGCGCAGTTTCGTTTCCAGTCAGCTCAGAATTCCTTGCGGGTGGAAAAGAAAACCTATTGCGGTTTCTTTTCTTTGTTTGCTCCGTTGACAGTCCTTTTACTTTGTGAATTCCTGCCAGTACGGACCAGTCGACAAGTATGAGATTCATTGGAGCAGTTTGCATCTTTGCGCTCTTCCAATAAACTAACAATGCATGATTGAGTTTTGATTAGCATTTTAATAAATTGTGAATACATTTGCATTCAGTACCATGCATATACATATTATTATATTCAAAGGGCTACATATTATTATACCAACCTGGAATCAAATTTTTTGCTGGGCCTTCAAGAAAATTGCTATTGAACCCATGACAAATTATTTTCGTAGTAGAATTTTTTAGAAATCCTGTTCGTTCCAAGCTGCTTGGATCGTCCACCAAAATTTCCTCCCAATCAGAAATATTTGCACTGTAGTCAGAGAATTCTGACAGGAAAATTATTATTATTCTTCAGACTCAAAGGAAGTTTAAGCAAAATATTACTCAGTCATACCTTTTGGACAATAAAAAATAAATCTCTCTTTTGTTCTTCCACGTAGTCAAAGTTTCTAATTCTTCTGCTTCGAAGTATTCTCCAGTTTCTGGATTATAAAAGGGAATTAATTCCAAAGAGCCAGGACCAAATTCGTTCAAGAGATTTTCCGGCGTCATATAATTATCTATGATATCACAATGGGTAAGCTCGTAGTTAGAACTTTTAAATTTTGTGTTTGTTATATACTTGATTTCTTTATTTGTACAGATTAGTGTTCTTTGAACTGCAAAAAATAAAATCATTAAAAACAGCTTGGTTCTAAACCACAGATGGGAATGCATTTTGCAAGATACGATTCAAAAGATTGTGGCAAATGTAAAGACTATGGTACTATAAAGAGCTATTATTTGTGATACTTGACTGGGGATATACCACCAGGAAGTAGGTGGTTGACAAACTGCATGCATTTATATTTTCTTTGTTAGGAGGTAGTTTGTCTCAAAAAGGGCTGTAGGATGTACATATTGCGTGCTGATCTTATACCACAACGCACGGATGTAGGTTCGACTTTCAAAAATATTAATTTTACACTTCATTTGTGGCATTTGGTTTGAATAACTAATTTACAACGTCAATATGCAAATGGGTTAAAGTTTGGGTAACACAAATTTAAATGATTAAATGGATGACACCCCATATATTAGTGAATTTATTCAGGCCTAGGTTATATGATAATAGTAGATACTGTAATTATTATGTGAGATGGTGCCGGAAGTTCTTGGGCGCTTGCTTTTGGCAGGTATGAAATAAGGACTCACATAGATACACAATTACCGGTACAATGCCAAGCGAATAAATAACTTTTAGTTTATTCTTCTACATTCTCCTACTTTGATCATCACGTTTGAAGTTGGGCTTCAAACGTTCAATTTCAATTTTGAAATCGGTCTGTAGAAACGCATTGAATCATAGTTCAGAAATTCTCTACTGTATGCTTGCCAACTTGTCAAACAACTTAGTCTAACGAAAAGAAATAATAATCATCTGAAAAAGACTTTTACTTAGATAGTACCGTGCCTTACAGTACTACTATTTTTTGCACGTTTAATAATTCCTACATTCTTTGCTTCATATTTGGTGTCGAAAGGCTTCTACCAGCGTATATTTTTGACTACGCTTATTCAGGCATGAAAACAAGTAATTAATTTTAATATCATTTTGGTGTATGTAATAAAGTAGTTTATTTAATAAATAATGCATCAAGTTAAGCTTAACTGTTGGTTTTAAGCGTTGATCATTTCTAAGTCACTTAAACTAAGTATTTCACATTTAGAATTTAATACTTCAGAGAAGATAATTTCTTGTACAACTGAATTTGGGAAATATCACAGCTCCTAAACACAGACCCCAGTGTTGTCAAGTTCAAAGCGGCCACGCCATCTAAATTGAAATTCATCCCAGGAAAGTGGGGAACTTTGTAGCATGCAGATTTGCCTTCCAGGTCTGCTTTTTCCAGCTGGAAGCTCCAGTGATAACAAATGACGTAATTGGATATGGTATGTCAGTGAGTACGCGAGAGGTGACTAAAATCTCCTCCCCTGCATAGAACTCATCTGCGTATAAACTAACAGCATCAACGGTTGTATCATTAGCCCCAAAATATCGAAAAGAACCCAAGCCTAATTCAGTCACAGGAAAGTCGATACAATGACTTTCGTCACTGTTAATATAGCCCCAATACATTTGCGCTGTTTTGAAGTGTGCTTTGTAATAACTTTGCCACCTGCAAATGCAAATATTTCATAAAAAGTATTTAAAGCTTTTATTGTATCAAGTATATTACAAAGTTTGCTCTTAAAATTGAACTTACAGTCCGGTGGCACAGACTCTCTTAACTCGACTCAAATCATAAATTGAGGCGTCTGGAACATGGGTGTGAAAATACAGTCCGTTGCCGTCCTCATATTTAAGGATTAACTCTTGCTTGAATCCTTCACTAATACTAATTATTGACAGAATGAAAATAGAAAGAAAAACTTGCAAGTTAAATAATGTGATTTTGAGGACCATGGTGTTAATTAGTTACTAAAATATAATACAAATTTGTAACAATTCAGAGATCAGGAGCGAACAAAAAGTAATCTACGGTTTTATATTGCCACTTTTATACTGTGATATCGAAACGTTTGAACCTGATCATGGTTTTGCAATCTCAAGTGAAATTTAGTTACTTCACACCACTATAGTATTATCATAGAACCATTTGACGTATCTTTGACGAATTACTTACTCTATTTAATTTTTGAGCATAGTTATCCGAAGGAAAGCCAGAACAACCCCGGTGTTACGCAAACCTTTAAATATAAAAATGCCGTTTTTTGCTGGGATAATTTGGTTGTAGATCTTATCAAATTGTAGTCGTCAATGAAGGTATCTCTTCACTTTGCAATATTCACAAACACTTCAACTATCAAGCCAACTGAATGCTCCACTATGACAGTACTTTTCATTGCATGCAAATCAACTTTTTTGTAATATAATTAAATACCTACGTAGATACATGTATGTAATCATGTATGCTTCATGCCTTATGGTTAGAGTGTCAGCAATAGAAACAACGCAAGCAGTATTACTTTACGCTTGAGTAAACAAATGATTTCTCCCACAACTATGTATACATATATGAACTGCGAATAAAATACCTAATTTATTTCCTTACAACCATGCAAAAATAATTTGAAATAGGCTATTGTCGTACATTTTCGAATATCTTATTAAATAAACAATCGTGTGTACTGTAATTTTCGACATTAAGGTACAAATGTTAAGAAATTACATTTATATTATTTTGACACACACTCCCGAAACAAAATCAAGTCGTGATTGGTTTGGTTAAAATTTTTAATTTAATTCGTTCTTATTACTAGCTACATAAAATATGCAGTTACTATGTTTAAAGCGTAATACTTTTATTTATTGGGTTGGTGTTGCTTTATTCTTCCGTTGAATTTGATAGCAATGATTTCAAGGTTACTTTTAGTCCCTTGGCTGCTTTTATGTTTCCCACAACGTTGTCCAATCTTAGTGGAATGTAGGTGTCAGCACAAGGAGAGATCTCAAAATTTTTTACCAAGTGCGTAATGGCAGCTTTCGTTTCAAACAACAAAGCAAATCGCATCCCTGCAAATATTCAAATTCGACATTGTATTACATACAGCCTGTACCTATAGCTTATACATAATTATGCTCAGAGAACACCAGAATGTCAAAATGCAATTTCTAGGGCCATGACCAAAGGGCATAAAAGCGTATGGATTTCGTTTGGCTTTGTTTTCTGGAGTAAGCCTTTCAGAATCAAATTTTTCTGGTTCCGGATAATGTTTTTTATCGCGGTGAATACCAAAAATTGGTATGACAACTATTAAATTTGCGGGTAAGGTTACATTCGTATCTGGAATTTTGTACGGCTTCGTGACAGTCCTTTCAGTTCTAAGCGCTGGTGGGTAGAAACGAAGGGTTTCTGCAAAACAACATGCAAACGAAAAGTTGCAAAGCAATATGAGGAGTTAATATTTTATACTTCGGACTCAAGAAGTAATTAAATACAGTTGATCGAATTCAAACTATTTAATATTGCTGAAGTACCTGAGATAAACATTTCTAGATAATTCATTTTGTTAATAGCTTCATACGTAATTTGACCCCCGAATTCCTCAGTGCATGTCAAAATTTCATTCCTCAGTCTTTCCTGCATCTCGGGGTAAATAGCTAAGTGATAGGTTATCAACGTCATGAGTGTTTCGGTCGTATCAAAGCCTGCTAGAAAGAAAGTAATACTATTCGCCAGGAGCGCATTGTCGGTGAGTGTAACTGACGACTTTGATCCAGTACTTGCTTTAATCTGAGCATCCTTTTCAAATGTGTCCAACTCTTCAGATAAATACTCATTTTCTTCTCTCTTTCCCCTTGACTCGATCATTAGTTGAAGAAAATCTGCCGCTTGAGGATTATCGCTTTTATTTTGTGCTCGGTGCTTTAAAGCGTTCCTAACGATCTGTTTAAAAAATTGCAATGGCTCATGGCTGAAAAATGACAAACCAAATAACTTGGATACGGAGGGGAGAAATATAATACAAAAGAACTTGAGGGAGCGTATTAAATTAAATTTTTGCAATTTCTTTCCCATCTTCATGAAGTACGAGTTGTCATCAAGTAAACACTGACTATCCACTCCGAAAGCACTGGATGAAATCACATCCATGGTGAATCGACCATATAATTCACGCAGCTCGATTCCATTATCAGAACCACTTTCCTTGTTTTTCACGTCGATATACTTTGTCAAATTAGAGGCTGATTGAATGTTTGTACCATGGCAGAAAGGGATCAGCATCAAAAAATTAGCGTGGAAGTTGAATTACATGGGTTTGAATCCACAAAAGTAAGTTTCCGACTATATTTTGATCATTTCAGACCTAAAGTCTCAATTATTTCGGGTTCCATTAATTAAAATTATTTGATCCCGTGGGGAAATTGTTTGGTGTCAATAATTAAGTATTTATATCAAGAACTTTAAATTATTTATCTAAGCAATTGTGTATTAAACCGTGTAATGCCTACTCCTGCCCCCTTGCACGCCGGTCCTTAGAAGGCCCTTACGGGCCTCTTTTAGAGCCCTGGTCTCTAATACAGCCCGGGGTATCAGACCAAGTTTGACATTGATTGTTTGACGGTACCATTATATTCTATTATTTTCTTCATACTGGAAGTAGTTTGATGATACTACGACATGTGCTTAACGAAACTGTGTTTAACATAGTTAAACCCTTTAGGACTAATTATATAGGTCATTCAGTTTATGCATATAAGCGTTCCACTTCAAGGCGTGAATTGAATTAGGTATGTTTAATAATGATCTTAAATGAAGTGTACATTAAAAGTCAGTAACGTCATTGATCATCGGCATAGTTCTCAGGAAATAGATCATAATGTTAATGTTATATACTCATCCAGTATGTACAACAGAAATACACCAAAAATTAATCCTAGTCGATAGTAAATGGCACTGTTTCATTACTGTCATCACCGACTGTTATTACTGTAACCTAAACAGCACTCCACGAGCTTCGTATTATAATTTGTTTTACCCAGTTGATATTATTTTATTAATGCAAAAGCATACAAATTATACTTTTTTTTATTATTACCGCTTCATCACTTATGTTCTTAGGCATATGTAGACGATATTTATACTTAATTATGTATCTACGTAGAGTTCATTCCTTAAACTTATGAAGCTACGCACATCGAAAGATTCACAGTTTAGAATTTTCACTGAAGCTGGTCGTATATACGGATTTCGAATAGCTTCAACTCAAATTTAAATGTTCACCGCTTTTACACGTAAATATTGAAGGCAATAATAAATATAACAAAATAAAATAAAATATTTACAATGGTAGCCCGGGCTATATTTAGAAGTTTACGGCGCCTTAGGTATTTTGTTATAGTTTGCAATAGTTTCCAGTGTCTTACTACACCCCAACATGTTATTTGAAAAGGTAACCTTATTAGGTACTTATTATGTAATTACCTACCTAAGTGAAGCAAAATTTATCACTTAAGTAACTGAAGAATTTAAAAATTTTCAAGGTAGTGTAGTACTAATATTATTTTTTGCGCCTATTAATTACTAATACAAGCAATTTCTGAATAAACATGTTCTCG
The DNA here is from genome assembly GCA_036851915.1 of Ptenothrix huangshanensis. Taxonomy (NCBI): domain Eukaryota; kingdom Metazoa; phylum Arthropoda; class Collembola; order Symphypleona; family Dicyrtomidae; genus Ptenothrix; species Ptenothrix huangshanensis. Next base: position 5,937 of record JAAXYX010003313.1, on the reverse strand, counting down.
ACCCGTATTTCATTCCAGTAGATGAGTTTTAGATCGACTGTAGCCAGTACGAAAATATATTTAATTGTCGACCTTTCTGTTTACATTTGGGCTACCATAAATAATTTCCTAAGTTTCAAATTCCAGGCATTTTCGGGCCATTTTTTAAAAACTGCATTTGACTCTGCGTAAATAACTGTTTTAGTATATCATTTTATCCGTTTTCCAAAATTGCAGGGTGGTAATTACACCCTTTGAATTTTCCCAGTCAAAACTCGTTTTGAATCTCTCAAAAATACCACGGAATGCAAACAGAATTATCCTTACTTGCAATTACACAATTTGTAACTACGTAGACCCGGGCAAATTGTTGCTCCAGACGAGATAATTTCTTCAATCTGACGTGTTGAGCCGCCGATGATTCGCCCCGTGCCGACCTTTTAGACATTGACATTAGATTAAGGCAACAATTATGAAATCGTTTGAACAATTATATTATAATTGCACTTATAATTATAGTATCATTGTATTATTAACTACAGTATAATTGTCTTAATAATTATGCTTGTAAAATCATTTGCTATAACAACTTGACCATTATATTGTGTAACCGTGGGGAAGTGTAATACACTTCATGACTAAAAACAGTTCTAATATGTATTTCTTACGAGCAACACTGGTCACCTTATCAAGCCCGATTCGAAGGAAATAGGTAGTTACATTTCACAACTTTTAGGAAACTTTTCACAGGGGAATCCTTTCCTCCTAATTAGTGCCATTGGAAAAATAAAAAAATGAAGAATATCATATTCTTTATTTTTTGACGAAGAATTTGACATATTTTTGAAAAAATACTTGTATGGATGTCCTTCAAATCAGACTGTACAAGTTGACAGGTGTTGCTCGTTAGACAACAGTGGGTCTTTTGCAATTAAGTTTTAATATAGTGGCACGTAGACGTGAATCAAAAGTACAAGATAACGTAAAGCAACTATTCTGAACATGTCAATTAAAATGGCATGAAACATTAATCTAAACCCCAAGAAGCAGAAGTAGTCGAGAATATTTTTTCATTTGCAAATCAACTTTGCTCGGTGGATAGCTTTTGAACCGTTGCCAATTTAAAAACTTATATAATACGATTTCATCGGATTAGCATTTGAGTAACCAACTTTTAATAGCCAATTACTAAAAAGACAAAGGGACCAATATTCAAATCACGGATAATGTTGTCCAAGAAAGAAAATTATTTGAATTTAAACGCCATGTTGCTTATCTCAAAACTCTGCTGGCTCCCTTTTGATTTCGATAAAACAACCGGGAGATTATCTAAACCAGTAAAGAAGTGGAAAAGAATTATATGGAATTTATATTTCGTAGTCTATTGTTTGTGCTTTGTGTATTCAACCATCAGCTTTTCCCAATTAATTAGTTCATTAATCTTTGCTCACACATTTAACCACAACCACTTCTCGGTCCATCTTACTTGGATGGTAGCATTTCCTGTTTCCATTCAGGTTGCGTGGAATTATAAAACATGCGCGAATTCAATTGTTTGTGTTTGGAATGACATATATTGCAATTCGGAAGTCGATTTTAAAGGGCATTCAAACCAGTCCAAGTCGAAAAACCGTAGACAAGAAATTTTTCTAATGTTCCTACCCCTAATGAATTTCGGAACGATGTTTTTTTGCGTCATTGTACTTCTTCAGGACCCAACAAGGCCACAACTCTACGTCCATATTTTAGGTAGGCCGAATACAACTGATGCTGTTTACTGGCTCTTTGGTATTTTTGAACTGATTTTCAGCATGTTCGGAATGACTAGTTTCTACTTTATCACTAACCTTCATCTATCCATGTTCGAGCAATGCAATTTTAAACTTACTTCTAAGGCAGAGCATCTTAGGACCAAGATGTAAGTTTACCTTTAATTCTCACCAGCTTACTCTACTACTACCTATGAAAGTCAATTGTTTGATTGTTCTATCATTATGATTTTCCAACAGCAATAATGGCGGCATTACCACTCCGCATGTGTTAAATGCCTACCGCGACTGTCGCCGAATACAACTCCTCATCCAGTTATTTAATCAAAGTAATGCTGTAACCATTTTTTCATTCAAGATTTTTCTAATCTTGCTTAGCATCTGCAATACGTTTCTTGCTATTCAATTCATTAATAAAACACCTCAGGTTGCAGCATTTAATTTCCTTGCTGGATTCGATTCTATAGCGATCTATGCCTTGGTTTACGAAAAAGCATTTCTCATTCCCAACCAAATGCAAGTGTATAAGAATTGTATTTTAATATCATCCAAAGTTCACCTAGGTGGCACTGGCCAACGTGAGTGGGCATCAAAAACAGGAATCGTAAGGCATAGTACACGTATAGAAACCATTATATCCCGTTGGATTCGGTCGATTCCAATTACTGGAATCAAAGTAGGACAATTTACTATTATGGAAAGAGTATCAACGCTACTATTCATTGATTATGTTGCAACGAAAATTGCGTCACTGCTCGTCACTTTCAAATAGTGTAAGAACTCTATCGAGCCACATCTGTAACTTGTGTTCCACTCAGTGCTATAATTATTACACTACGTTTTCTTAATATGTATTATATACATTTAATTAACTCAAATGTAATCTGTTGAAATAAAATGACAAAATAATAAATGCATAAATCAATAAATTTCTAGGTTGGCTCCCAGGTTTAGAACGAAAGACCATAGTTCTTGGCGAAGCGCGTGTAAACAGATCTTATAAAAAGGGATGAGTTGAAAGTAAATCGATTTTCGGTTGGAAGACTGATTTCGCTGAACGGAGGTAAATTAAATTTCGCCAATAAATAAAAAGTAAATAAAAAAGGTATGTACACAGGTAATTAATTCGAAAGTAGTGTATGATTGCACCTGTAAAAACGGAGGCCGGTAAAATTCAAGCCATGCAAATCATTTATTGAACCTGTGAAATGCTAAGGCGTATTTTGCTACATTTGGAATATGACCGCGTTTCAAAAATTCTGATAAATATTTAAACATAAATGAGTGATATAGCAACGCGAAAAATAGATCACGTCCAATATTTACGGTTAATGGTTAATAGTTAAATACATTTTGGGTATGTAAATATAAAGCACGTGCACTTAGGTAAAAGAATAAATGCAAGTTGCAGTTACACAAATAAAGTAGGTACGTCTAATTATGTACAAAATAATATGTGGTTACATTATTTCACCCAGGGCAAGCAACAATACGGTTTGGATATTACTACATTACTACACAGCCGCTATTATGCGCGCTTGGGGACGAAAATATTAAGGCTCATGAGACTTCATATCTAAGTTCATTAAGCATTTCGTTGAAAGAATTATGGAGTCCTGCAAAGGTGGGCCTATTCCTGCCAAAGCGGCTCCAACATTCAGTCATCATTCTATACCTACAATTTAAGTGCATTTGAAACATGTTAATTATTGCAACAACTTCGTAGACTAGAAAATATGAGAATTATACGATGCAATGCTTACATTAAGTCGGGAGCCAAATTAGGTTTGTGAAGCCGGAACCCTTGTTCTAGTCTACTGATAAATTCCAGAGAAAGCTTGGAATATCCTTGTTCCAAGTAAGGTGAAGCACCCAAAGAAAATATTTCCCACATTGTCACTCCAAAAGACCAAACATCCGATTCCTTTGAGAATTCCATGTATCGCAGCGACTCCATCGGCATCCATTTCCATCCTGAGAACTCCCACGACCAGTTTCTCGTTTTTACATAGTACCCTGAAGTACCCTTCATCTGGTGAGCGTGAGAGAATCCTGTGATCTTCACCGAATTATGTGGAAAAAGTAATACATTCTCAGCGGCAAGATTACCATGAACGATCTGAAATTACATATAATATTAAGTAAATAGTAATTTATTCAAATTTTGTAACTACCTAATTAGGGATCAGTTTAGGAATAAATACAAACACTTTTGCCTAATTGTGTATTTTATTTCAGTATTAATTATCAACGCTTAAAATTGAACTTAGAATAGATAGGTATGTTTGACGCTACAAACCTTAAGTTCGTGTAAATATTCCATTCCGTTAGCAACACCTCTGAGCCAGGTAATAAAGCTTTGCAACCTTTTCGTGCAGCCTGAGCTCATAAGTTTTTCTCTTCCTAAATTTCCACTGGTCATGTAATCACGAATGCTTCCTGCATGTTCTGGGTTCATGGCAATGTAGATCTTGCCTCCTATTTTTTAATTATAGCATGCAAAAAATTTCAATAAAAACTTTTTAATTGTAAACTTTTTTCAAAGTTGATTTTAGCATTTTCTGGTAGTTCTGAAGTTACTGCGTACCGCTACTATCTATATAAACACCGTGGAAGGAAACAATATTATGATGCTGTTGTTGCTCCCCCACTAAGATCCGTATTTGGACGTCATTCAAAAGTGCTGCTATCTGTTTCGGGTCTCCAGCTACTTTGTTCACCTTTAAGTTGACATTATTCCGTCCATAATAACGTTTCTTTAGATATCCTGGACAAAGTTTACTGAATTGTCCTTCTCCGAATATTCGATCTTCATCTGTGTAAAAACATCGATTAATGAGCACCACTATAATCCATAGTAGTTTTCATTAGCCTTTACAGGTATGGTGTTTGGTCGTAAGCATCTAACGTTATGACGTCACTGCATATTTACCTACTTACCGTCTTCATTCTCATTACCTATGTATTTCCTTTATTATTTATAACTAATTATTCCTTATTTTAATAATTTNCAGCAGTACAACTGAGTTCAAACCATCAAAAATTAGGGGACCGAATTACGTAATAATAATTCAATGCCACCGCATTGCCTATAGGTTTTCGTTGTGTGTGTCCAATATTTAAAGCTAACAACTAGACATGGCTAAATGCAGCATACCTATTGTTTGGTCGTAAGCATCTAACGCTATGACGTCACTGCATATTTACCTACTTACCGTCTTCATTCTCATTACCTATGTATTTCTTTTATTATTTATAACTAATTATTCCTTATTTTAATAATTTTAACCTACTTATGTAATTAGCTGGAAATCGTTCCAGAAACGTTCCAGTAATAACAACAATACNGCAAGCATTCAACGGTATGACGTCACTGCACATTCACCTATTCGCTTACCATCTCAATTCTCATTACCTATGTAATTCCTTTACTATTTATAGCCAACTATTCTTTATTTTAATAATTTTAACCTAAAGATGTAATAAGCTGGAAATCGTTCTAGAAACGTTCCAGTAATAACAACAATACAAAGTATTGTTGTTATTACTGGACCGTTTATTGGAATTTACGCTATTCGATTTTAACCTATTTGCCTCTTTCTGCATAATTACGCTAATTAATTAAGTACCTACTTTGCTTATTATGTAATCATGTATTTCCCGCCAAGTTTTTTGTTCTCGATTGTCAAAAAGTAATTAATGCAATAATTAATGATTTTAATTCTATTTTTAGTTTCTTAATTATTGACTAAATTATAATAGCCTACTTAAAAGCCTGCTATAAAAGCAAGCCCAAATACCAAAAACAGTACAATTTTACTCATCCAACAGGATCCTTCCCTGTCACTCCACAATACATAGTTCTTAGTACACGCTTGGAAATACCGTTCACTTTTTTGCAGTTGTAATTATTTTTTTGTCTCAATCAGTAACAGTACTCTGAGTATCAACTATTGCATTGCTAGTTGCAATTGCGTGTTATTAAATAAATGTTAGTTTCTACTTGTGCGAGCCAACGAAAAACATAAAAGAGTTCAATTAGAGCGCGTGGTTTTATATAGTATGGCAAATACACACGTGTCTCAGAAGAAGCTCCCACTTTTGCCGTTGCATTGCATTGAGAAATTGGTAACTCACCTGGTAATTGAAGTCATGTTTTTCGTTGGCCTCCACAGTAAGTACCCCGTTT
>JAAXYX010003312.1:0-14802 GCA_036851915.1 Ptenothrix huangshanensis | reverse complement strand
GTTATTAGAATAATTGAGTACGCTTAATTTTGTTTAATATTGTTAGATTTGGTAGCTCTATTCGGATCCATATCTTAATGGAAGTGTGAAATTGTGAAGCTTCTGTGACCTTTCCGGATTTCTAGGTATTCGGATCGGAGGTATCCTACTTTTGACTTTCGGAATCGTTGTCCGGAAGCGACTGCCAACTGCTACTAGCAGGTAATATTTCTGAAAATTATTTGTATGCAGCCAGTTCGTGGTTATTGTTGATGTCTGTTTGTCAATTATTAATTGGTCATTAGTTGTCTTTCCGTTGTATGGCGAAAATTGATGTGAATATAAATAATAAACCTAGTAAAGGTTAGTCAAGTTATTTTTCTGTATACATTTTAAATTCCAATTTGAAATCCAAGCCTTCAGTGTTATTGTTGATTGTGTGTGTCTTCGATAATAATTTATCATTTTATTATATTATCCTTAGTTATAATTTATTATAATAGATGATATGGTTGATTAATAATAATCAATTAACTACTCGTGATTCGGAGGAGGGGGGGGCCGGTGTTATCTCTCCATGTATGATTCATGACAACGGGCTGTATGTTATTTTGTTCTCTTTAGTTGTTGATTGTTGACCACCGAGGATAGTCAAAAAGTTGGAGGTCAGGGTTGAAGGTCAAGAGTTGAACCAGAACCTCTAGGTTGTATATATTCGTAGAAGTTAGACTGGATGGTGGCTGGATAAAATAATTGATAGTGACATTGACAGTGAAGATTACAATGATAATGCGTTGTTGATATTAATTTTGATGACTGACAACTGAAGAAATAGTACTATCAGTGGTGATCAACAGCATTTAAATCGCGATTTCTGATTGCTGTTAGTCATTGTTAGTGCCAGCGCTAATTTATAACTATTGCATAATTAAAGCTAATGAATACTTAAATGATTTTATTAATGTTTTAAGTGAATGGCTGCATGCTCTCTCGATTTATTTTCACAGTCAGTGGTCCGTGTACGTAGTGTCATCAGTGTCATCACCACTATGCTATAGTGTGGGTGTGATAATTCAGATATAGTGAATCGAAGTCGTCATGACACAAACGTATGTCGGTACATAATTACGTATATTTATGTCAAATTTTGAATATAAACTCATCCCGTTGTATGCGGGTTAAAGAGAAGAGCAGTGACTGTTGACTAAGATTTTTACGACCATGTAGGCTCGGATGAATAATGACATTCAAACATTATACCTTTTAAATCATGTAAGGATGCATGCAATTCGAGCTGCCATTATTCATCGCCATCATTAAATCATACACGTCAAACGTTGACCATATGTCTTTAAGACATGTTCGGTGTTGTAATTAAAATCATTTAAACGATTTTGTGTAGTAGATACTCTCGTCGGATGTAATAATATCACAATATGCGGTGCGTTTGTGGAGTAGTGCAGTTAGTATTGAATCAACCAATAAGTTGTAAGTGACCTAAAATTGCTTCCCGACCAAAACTACACCTGCATGAGATGTTTACGGTTTGATTTGAACTTAAATGTCAAAGAACTTTTATAGGAAAGTATTCAAGTCAAACTATTTCTATTTTATAGGTACATCTACTTTTAAACGCTTAATGCTAGTGGTGTTTTGGATAATTTTAATGACGAATGATATGTATTTGGAAAGTATGTAATAACTGATTGTGGTGTGGTTGTGGTTAACTGTTAAATGCAATCTTTATCAAGTACTGGGTACATAGATATGTATTTTTATTAAGGAAACCCTCGACATTTTTAAGCCCGATCCGGATATTCAGCGATATTTTTGTATCTATTGTTATTGTATTGTATTCATTTAAATTGTGAATGCGCATTGGAAAAATCGATAACGTTAGTAACAAAAGCAGTCAGTGTAATATTGTTATTATTTCGTTCTATTTCCTCTTGCCTGCATCTCTTAATATGTTCATCATACAACTAACGTCAATAAAATTCTGATTTTCATTCGGTCACACATTATGTGTGACGAACCTCAGGGCAAGAAGAAGTAGGTATCTTTAGTAAATACCTAAAGGTAGGAAGTAGGAAGGAATGTACCTACTAATTGTCACTTCGTCTTCATGTGAGTCGCCACAGAGACTAGAGTCATGCCCATACCAGTGCTAATAACTAACTTATGAGGATTAAGTGTGTTAATAAACTAGTAAAGTGCAGGGAAGGTACCTGGGGCTTGGGCTAGGGTGCCTGGGGTTGCACACTCGAGCTTGAAACAAAAGTATTAAAAGGATTTTAATTTCGCATCATTTTCCAGTACTATGAAAGTTGCTTATGTAAAATTTCTTACGTAGCTATCCTACATGGACCATACTAATGAAAGTACTTGCTTTTTCGTTCTCGGTAGATTATGAATATATTGATGAGCAGTAGGGTATTACTTGTTGCGTTATTTCACATGGTAAATAGGTAGGTATCTATGTAATGCTTTCCTAAAAAAGGCTTATTTTGTGTTTCCTCAAGCTAAATTAATGTTGGTATCTTAAACAGTAGTGCTGGAAGATGAAAACGAGATCAACGTAGGAAAGGTGAGGGAAGATTTTAGTATTTCTTGTTGGTGATTTAACTCGGTTTTGCTTCAGCTGGTAGTTTCGTAGTATGATGAAGATAGCTGCGAATTCCCCTTCGTGGTTCGGCCTATGTCGTGCATGTATTGTATGATCGTTTTGTTACGTCGCCTGAATTGACCGACGTCAGGATGGTTATGGTTGCGGACAATGATAATTGCTACAGCTGGTGCTGATGCTGGTGTGGCTGATGGTCGTATTGGTGTTGGTGGTGCGTACGGTGTTGTCCCTACGAGTGGGTAAAGTCCAAACGATGGTAGAGGTCTAAACAATTACCAACAATCTCCTTCCTTTCCTCAAGATTCTTCTTGTGGTTTCAGCTCAAGTATTGGTTTGTCTCCGTATTAGTGGTGGTGACGAGCATTACTTTACGTCAAGGTCTTGTCATGTGTGGATGTTTTTGTTTGTTTCAGCTGGTGTAAGGGCTGTGCACGTTGTTGCGAGTGAAATTAAAGAGCCCCAGAGTACGAGATCGAATAGGAATTGGAATGATAAAAAGATAAGTCGTATGGTGGTGGTGATGATGGAAGACTTCAACCTCCTGTGACATTACGTAGCGACGTATCGGCTTAAACTTTACCTAAAATCCACTTCCACCAACACCAGCCTAGCTATGTACTTAGTGCGTGCTTCCACTAGCACTCTACTCTGCTCTACCCACCACAACTCATTGCGAAACGAAAGCAGAGTGAGACTCAGAGACTGGAGAGTAGAAGAAGAGTAAGAAGGGTTTCCTACGCCGTGCAGTCGCATTGGCATTATCTTTGTCATCATCATTTCATCATCCTCTGTAGGTTCTTATTGTTAGACCTTCAATGGCTAAGTATACAGATTTGTGTTTGCTTGAGCAGGTACTTCAACGGCGACACCACCAAGGTTGTTGCTGGTAATTAACTTGTGTCCAATAGTAAAGAGTACGAGTAGATAGGTTTAGAAGCGGAGTTATTGGTGAAGCGTTGGATTCTGTGGGTAGGAATGAGTTGGATGTGGATGTGTTGAGCGTAGGTGACGATGATGGAAGGTAAGAGTCGGTGGGAATCGGAAGAAACTTGGGCATGGAGGTGGCAGTGGTAGACGACTTTGGCTTCAAAATTGTGCTTACGAGCGTGAACACGAGCAGCCTAAAAGAAGGAATGGAGAACAGGCGGCTCCATAGAGTTTCGACCGTGTGTATCCACACTATCCACAGTGATAGACATTATTACTCTCGACTCCTCGTCCTCAACTCCTTGCCCCAAGTGCAAAGCAAATCCTGTGCGGTAGGAACGCTGAAATGCGTCGGCAACGAAAGACATGGATGCAGAATCACACGTTGGCCTGACAATACCGATCCTGTGGAGGCTGCTTTTGCTACCCTTTCCTTCCACACTTGTACAGTCCGTGCCCGTATGTACTTGTCTGGGTACTCTGGTTGGATTGGACTGGTGTTGTTGTTGTTGGTGCTTTGACGAGGGAGACCCCGTCCCTCCGTCTCCACTCGGTTGGCCATGGACTCTGCAGAGTATTCCTGTTACTGCAGTGACAGCAACAACTAACTCAGCTGAGTAGGCCATCTTCAACTCCAACTCCCATGGCAAGGCAAACTATCCTATTATGTAGGCAAGGCATAAGAGAGCAAGAGACACTTATATATGTATATATATTCGTATCCCACAACTGATCCAACTAAATGCTCTTCAATTATTCCCTGCCTGCCTGCGCCTTCCACATCTACCTTCTGTGTCTTCGTGCAGACACACACACACACCCAGCTACATCGACACGGGACCACTGCTACCTCTTCATTCACTCGCCTGTCGACTCCACTACTCAGGATGCTGATATTGCTGATATTGCTCATGTTACTCTAACCATTATTTTTCTTAGAAATCCTTAGTAGCACCGGAGAGTTGGATTGGGATTGGGACTAGAAGCAGCGTTCGGTAGTGTTTCATCTGCAGCAGCAGCAGCTACTTCTTGAATCTGGGACTGGGACTACCTATTACTCACCATCACCATCGCCGTCAACATCACCAGTCTTTCTGCCCCGTCTGTCTATTCTATGCTGTGTGTGTGATTCTGAGTTTTCCTCGCAACGCCGTCGACTACTGTCGTCGTCGCAGAAGAGAGAGAGAGAGAGAAGCAATGCTGATCGTCAGAGCGTGGTTCTTGTGATGTCGTTCCTGTTCTCGTGAATACAAGGCTCCTGGTCTCCTCTTTTCCTCTTCCACGGTATCGAACACAGCAGTAGCCCAGCAGTTAGTAGTCAGTCTCTTCAGGCAGTGGTTCTTCATACGAGTTTACGTCCTTCTCCAAGAACGTCCTTTCCTTCTTTCCAGGCACTCTCAGCCAGTACCACTTGCCAGTTACCAGTTAACTTGACCTCAATTTTTCTCGCTACTTCACCATCGTTTAACATTAACATAATCACGCTTTTTTCACACCAGTTCCACTGTCTCCTGTCTGTGTATTGTATTGTGTTCGTCCACAATACGTGAGGATTGTACGCAAAGACATTCTTCCACTTCCATTCGCGCCTTGCCGATTTAAAAGGTATGAAAAGTTTGTTTTTCCCTTGTAGATAGTATTTTTTGTGGTGTGTAATTATTTACATTTGCCTTGCTCGCATATTCGTTGACTTTGAGTTGAGCAGCTGAGCTGTAGTATCAGTTGGGGCTAGAGCATGGAATGGTTAGATCATCTGACGTGCAGATAAATGATAAACCTTTCATCACCACGAGCATTGCAAAGCATGTAGTTGGAGAACTGTGAGGTGTAGGTTTGCAGTTGAGCAGTTGACTTACTCACGTATCCACACATTTTCGCATCATTCACTCCTTGTGTCTTGTGTATTGTGTTGAACGTTGCATGCACAGATTCCATTGAATTAGCTTGGCTTGTACATGGAGTAGAGTTGATGGTTATATTATGTGAGTGAAGGTTGAAGAAGATAATACACTTTTTTGTTTGCGGTACATGGCGAATACTTTTGCTTTTGCTCTGTCCGTCAATTCCAATTTCGATTCCAATTACCTTCACGTGGAATGCGTATGGTATAATACGATAGACTATCTGTATTTTATTCCTAGAGTCATTTGTTGCATTTTATTCACATAATTATGCTCTTGGTGATGGGATAAGACTGTATGTCGCATCATAATATTGCATTCTGCTCTCGGGGCATTATTAGGCACGGCTAGTGGAGTAGGTAAGTCAGTGGTAAATGCACTTGTTTTAATCATCTTGTCTGCTGTAGTTGTAGTGGCATTTGTAGCAAAGTAGTGGCAGCGACATTTGCCTTTGTGCTCTCGTACATGATTCCAGTCCAATGTTTTATGGACGCATTACTATCAAATGGCATCAGTCTTATAATAATCGTAAAAAATCGGTGTCTAATCATACACACTTCCATTGTCATGGCTTTTATTTGGTTGGCGAAGATAATAAGGACTTATCGTGGATCATGGATCATACACCAGTCTACTCATTCATTGCACATGCAGGATGTTTCATGGGTTTGTCAGTTTCGGCTTTGGGTTGGGAATGAAAGAAGAGAATGATAAGCATACCTACATATGTGGCAAGTGGCTAATTACGGGTTTATTGGTATGGCATGCACTTGCAGTGTTTGTATGTGAGGGAAAAGCGAATCGGTGTGAGTATTAATTACTTCTACAGTTTCGCTTTCACGCAGTTTGACTTGTCTCTTCACTGTTGGCTGTTCATTCAGTTATTTCCTCCTGGACTATATGCCCCGGTTTGTAATACTAACAGTAGCCTGTTCTAATTGCATGCAATAGTAGCTTTTTGTGCTTGGGTATATACTCAGCGTGACAAACGGACGGACGGACACATGCCATAGGTACCTAGTATTTAGCCATTATTTAACGATTTAGCTAGGTAATAGGAAACAGGTTTGTCAAAATTGCTCACGGTAGTACTCAGTAATGCTCGTCGCTCGTTACTCGTTATTAGTGAGCAGTGACAAGTTATACAACATTTTCCCTGCTGTATTCCTTCCTTGTCTCATGTGGAAAGATCAAGGTCTGATCTGAGAGGCTGTTGTTTTGTTGCTGATTCGAACACTCGATCTCACTGACAGTATTCAGTCACAGTCCCAGGCAAATGTGCTCTGACTCTGATTCTGTCTGTGACTGTGTGGCATGGTTTAGTGATGGTTACGCCCGTGACCGGAATGAGAGAACAGCTGAATTTGTTGGATTTATTAATCAACAGTTCCCTCTCATCTCAAGCTTCCTTTATTTTCCCGTAAGTAATTAGTTTCTCCCTGCACTCTTTAATCATAGGTCTCGGAGATAGTGGAGACGAAAGGACTTGCTCTTCTCGCTTCAGCTTCTCCTCAAACTTCAGATACCAGTTCCTTTGAACTGTCATTATAGTCATGGTTAAAGGTACTGACTGAGGTATGTGCCTTTTGTATGTACGTGTAGTGTAAGTATGTGGATACGTTTGCATTTGGTGTATTGCCTGTGTGTGTAGCAGTCGGAATGGGTGAAGAAAGCCTTCCTACGTATCCACTTGCATTGTCGATGCAAGGAGTAGGGAATTGGATTTTGGGTTTATTCCACAAATGAGACGTACTTTATGGCGTTGTGTAGGTTGGCGTTGGTATTGGACCTAGGAGGAGAGAGGAGAGTGTCTATGGGCAGGGGTATAGTAGCTGTTGTTGTTGGTGCTATTCATTCCGGTCAGTGTTGGTATGAGTGGTGGATGGCCAGGGACACGTAGAGCGGTGCGTGGAAGGAGAGGCGTTGGTGACAAGCAGTCAGAGCAATAATAATAAGACTAATAGGGATAAGAGCAGTGCTGGGACAACGAGACGACAACAATTATTGATGTGGTGCATTGGTACTTGGTGCATTCTAATGAAGTAATGAATACCTTCTACCGTTCCACTCAGCTCTTGTTGTTTGATGTTGGTCTGTGAGTTAGGTAATGAAGAATTAATTAGGCACGACTAGGACGGGGGCAACGACGACGCCGGCGACCACTGTGACTGCAATGCAACTACAGGTAACCGCTGCTGCCTTGAGAAATGTCGCCCGAGTTTGATGTGAGATGGGAATTGATGGAGAATTGGAGTGGCACGGTTTTGGTTCTTTGTTTAGTTGGGTCTGTGTTGCTAGGCTTTGTCTTTGACTCGCATGGACTGAAGGAGACAGAAGAAGGAAGGCGTAGTAGGAGTTGGAGAGTTGCTGCGGCGGCTGCTGCTGCTTGGGTAGCTGAGTATAGAGCATTAGTCGACTTACGGAGGAAGGTGATATTTCTCAGTGACTCAGCTCGCCAACGACGCCAATGACGCCAAAGATGTAGATATTCCATTTCGTACACGTCGGATTCCACTGCTCAGTTTCGATTGACGCTGCGGGTTGGAAGAGACCAGAAGACTTGGAGAGTCCAAGATATAAGCTGGTGCGTATAGTTGATGTATAGGTAGTAGTGGTAGGGTTCGAGTGTTACCTAGTCAAGTGAGAGCCAAGCAAAGTCCAAAAGTGGAAATGTACCAACGTGTCTGAGCGTACGTGGTTGTGCAGATCTACGGACACGGAGCATGGGATTAGTGGGAGATAGGGAAGGAGCAGTGGAAGCGGAGATGTGGTGGTGGTCGTGGCGATGCTGGATATGATGGGTGGAAATTGATAAGGTTGCAATATGCGTAGTGGGACTGGAAAAGGGCCAGATGGAGGAGCACAAGTGTCCAGGAGTCCAGGCTGCGAGGAGGAAGGGAGAGAGAGGTAAGAGTGGAAGCGGTGGCAGAATGATATGTAAATAAGAGTGGCCGGAGCATAAGGCCGAAGGATGAAGGAGGGTTGATGTTGGTCGTGTTATTGATGATGAGGAGGCAGCGAGATGTGGAGTGAGAGACAGGCAGAGGCGGTGGGAAAGAGCCAGGAGTAGGAAAGTGAGAGGAGGGAGTGGGAGAGAGAGAGAGTGAGTGAGTGAGAGGCGAAGGAAGGTTTGAGTCATCCTCGCATGTGATGTGATGAGATTGGGGAGGGGGAGGGGAGGGGACACGGAGGGGTTGCACAGTCTTGGTCTTGGTGGCATTAGGAAGAGGATGCGGACACCACGGAGGAGTTGGAGTTTTTGGCTGGATTTGAGAGCGGCAGATGTATAATGTATAACGGTTCGTGCTCGTCTATCTCCGTGTATATCTAGATTTGTGTGGACTATGGAGGAGCAGAAGAACCGGCATTGATCCATTTTGTCTGTCTGTCTGACTGTGACTGGTGTGGTATTGTAGGTTATTGTGTGGTGTTGTATGGTATCTGCTATCCGCTCCGATCCGCCGTCGTCTGCATGTATGGAGAGGAATCGCATCGTATGCAGTGGATGGTAACGTGCGATGGCGACTGAATCATTTGGCCTTATTTCCCCTAGTCTACTCACTTGACTGCTCCAACCGAAACTGCGTGTCTTGCCATCATCCTGTTTCTTATACTCCTCGGCCTACTTGCCTCAGCCTCAAACACTTGGAACAACAAGAAAGCCGAGCTTTAGACTTTCCCCCCGGTATTTAATTCCCCCTGCTCCATGGCATTGTGTTGCAGACCGAGGCCCAGGAGAAACCTCTGGCTCTATCCGACGTCCTATCCATCTGTATATGTACCGATCAACGGGCTATGTGGTCTGTCGTCCGAGTCCTACGTACTCCCATCATGTATGATTCGTGGCTTGGCTGACTGTACTCACAGCTGAACGTGGTCAGTCACCGACTCCTATTTCCGTTTGTCTCGGTCGGGCGGTCGTCTGGGGCGGATAATTAACTCTCTGTTGGCTCTACTCGCTGTGTTGAGGAAAGGAGCTGAGAATTGAAGGAGGAATCGCACTACGGCGGATCCAATTCAATCCATGCGTCACCAGTCACCAGACATCATTGTCGTTCCTTCTCTTGTCTTGCCGTCTCTTCCCTTCTCCTTTATTCTCTTCTCGTCTCCCTCGTCTCTTCCTGCGACCTCAAATTCTCCGAGTCGGCACTGTCAGCCTGAGTACTCAATGCAACTCTACCACCACTACGTACATACACAAGCGGAGGTAGGGTAGCGGAAAGTAGAACGACCAAGCTGCAGTACTCCGACTACATGTATGTACATACCAGTCATTGGGACTGCTC
Organism: Ptenothrix huangshanensis; assembly: GCA_036851915.1. Classification (NCBI taxonomy): domain Eukaryota; kingdom Metazoa; phylum Arthropoda; class Collembola; order Symphypleona; family Dicyrtomidae; genus Ptenothrix; species Ptenothrix huangshanensis. The sequence continues at coordinate 5,083 of JAAXYX010003312.1, read as the reverse complement.
CTCGTTCTCCCGTCATATGTATCGCCACGTACTTTCCCACTCCACTTATATTCTTCTATTTGCATCTCCTTCGCGTCAAAGTTGCAAGAGTTGGAAGACAAGCTGAAAGTTGACGTTTCCAGGTGTATTTATTAGTAGCTACTGCTTCTACGATGTGTGCAGCCACTCTCGCTCTCCCTCTCTCTCTCTCTCTGGCAGCTTTCCGTCCTTCAGCACTGAATAAAGGAAGAACGTGGAGGTAAGCTCGAGCTTCAGCTTCCAATTCCAACCTTGCATTCTAATTCGAGGAAAGACATGCAGAGGTGCAAAGGTGCCATACCTCAAATACCTGTCGTTCACTTATTGGTTGTTGGTGGCATCTAACAATCTAATCTACCCTACCTTGATTTCCATTCCGCCGGTCGTGGGTTGAGTAATTCGTGTTTAGGAAATATTTCCTCGGTTCGTGTGCTGGTGGAGGTACGTAGGATGGAGACGGAGAGGAAGACGGAAGACGGCCTTAGTTTTTCTCGCCTTCTCTCCTCCAAACACGGACGATTGTGAAAGAGCTTTGGAGTTGAGTTGGAGATGCCTAGCGGACAATGTGCATGGAGCGTAGATACCAGGAGCAATATGCGAGTGCAGGGAATCATGTGGCAAGGATGTATGTGTGGAAGTGGCAGTGGGACTAATGCATTACCGGGATCTGTATAGGCAATTATATGTAGCTTAGGAGCGTTCTGGTTCTGGTGTGGTACGGCTGCCACTTCGCAATTACCTAGCCATGAAATGCAATGTGGAAGTAGTGGAAGTTTCAAGTTTGTTCAGCCAATACTCCAATAGTTTATGAGTTCAGCGTGTTCAGTGAGTTGAGTCTGCCGAGACTCGAGTAGTTGAGTTGGACTGAAGGTAAAGGTAGCAGTGCCCATGCACAGTTGCTGTCGTAGCTGTGGCTGTAGGAGACTGCCAGCAGTGCAACTTTGGCCGGAGCATAGCGTATGGAGTATGGTCTATGGACATAATAAGCCCGTTCCAAGAAAATCTTTGATGTAAGCACCTTGTTGCCTCTCTCCTCTCGTCTCCATCCTCTCGCTTGACATGACATAGAGGCATGGGTAGGAGGCTAGTGTGTTACGAGTATTAGGTGTAGGTGTGCATACAAGGTAGACTCGTACGCCTGAGGACAGATTGGAAGAGAGACAAGGAGCAAGGAAGGTTATGTGAACAAGTAGAAGACGACGACGAAGAAATGCTAGTACCAGGCATTTTCTTCCGCCGACCGGCAACGGTTGGTTGCTCTTACAGACACTGCTCTGCTCTGGCCGTGGCTTTGGAAATGCGAGTACGCTGCACATTCTAATTCACGTGCCTACATTAACTGACATTTCTGCTCCACTTGACTCCGTGGCATCGCATGGAGGCATGGAGGATTGAGGCGATGACGATAATGTGGACTGTGTGAGACTTGCATGCTCGCTGGAGTTGATGTAGTCGAAATAGTTGAGTCGCACATCTCACATCTCACAATACTTATCTCTTTTGCTTCGTAGATGTATGTCAATCCTCATCACTCTCTCTCTCTTTCGCTACAGCAAGAGATAGACTGAGTTTTGGGTCGGAGACAAGGTTATAGTTTGCAGGTTGGGAGCCAAGTGTGGTATCCGGTTCTTGCAGAGGAACAGTACTCACAGTCAGTTCGCTTCTCTCTCTCTCTCTCTTGTTCTTGCCGTACTTTACTTATAGTGAAGGAAGAGTGGTGGAAGTGAGGAGGGAGTATTACAAGTATAGTTTGGTGAAGCGGTGACGTTGACGCTTGGCTTTAGTTTGGACGAAGGAAGATTACATGAAATGTATGGAGGGTGAGGGAATAGAATGACCCTGGAAAGATAGAAAGAACGAGGAGAGAGAGAGAGAGCGAGCGAGAGGAGGAGGATGATGATGACAGCCGCTCCGCCGGTCATGGCTGCCATGCAATAACAGCCTTGCCATTAAATATGTAGCCTAGTAGTGGTGTGTGAGTGCTGTGACTGTGAGTATTAGATAACGGATGGATGGTGCTGGTTCTTTGATAGTTTGGTTTTGGTGCATGTATCTGCTGGCTTGTGTGGCTACTACTACTAGCTGACTGGATGGCTGACTGGATGACTGGATGGATGGATGGATTGGTTGCTGGGGTTTCACTTTTGTAGCTCCTGCTGGCAGTCATGGCAGTGCTGGCTCATGGTTCTCTCTGGTTCTCCGGATGGAAGGCGTAGGAAAGGAAATAAATGCTGTGACTTGCTGTTGCTGCTGCTGTAGGTTCGGAAAGTATAGACGTGGAGCTGTAGAAGTGTAGACTCTGGGGGATTTTGGAGACGGAGAAGCATGGTGTAATAGGAAGGTAATAGGAATAGAATGAAGTGCTAGAGGTTCTTCTTTGAGGTTCTTGTTTCTTGTTCGTCCGTAGGTTCATGTTCCAAATGTACAGGGAGAGTGAGCTCACCAGAGCTCAAACCAGACCTAGAACCAGAGCCAGAACCAGCTAGCGTCGTCGAGGCATTGGTGAGGATTCGAGGATGGCATGGGCGGTATGATATGGCAGTGGCAGCCAGCAAATGCCAGCAATAAAGTCTTTTCGAAGGTTTGAAGGTTGGAGTTGGAAGTGAGCGTCAAGTGAGAGAAAAGTTGTAAGGAAAGAAAACCCCCTCTGCCCAGTCTTTTTGCCTCTACCTCTTCCTCTTATTCCTCTGCCTCTTCGGTCGGTCGGTCGGTCGATACGTGGATTCAAGTCAGAGCCAACAACGAAGAACCAGCAACGTTTTGTCGATGCCTAAAAGCATCCTCTGCTGTCGTCGTCCTTGTCCTCTTCTACTTTGCTTCTGGCTGGTTTCCTTTCGCTGTTTGGGGGTTCCAATCCTACTCGAATCCCAGTCCCAGTCCAATCCTTCCAACCTTTTCAGTCTTTTTCAGTCCTTTCCAGTCCTTTCCTCTACGTCTGCAGTCTTCTCCTCTGGGCTTGTGGTGCCTCTGCTCTCCTATCTGCCGTTCCAGTTGCATTACCAGCGTCCGCACTGTTCTTCCACTCCCCACCACTCTTCTGTACCTACTCCCTTCCACAACACGCTCACACAGCGGCAGCAACAGTCTGCCAGGTCTTTCTGGTCGTTCTTCAGCTAACCCACTCTACCACTCCACTGCATTCTCCTTGGCAAACAAGTCTCTTCATTCCAGTAACCCAGTCCATCACCAACCATCCACTGCCGTACCAGCGCTTCACATTGTTCTTCCGTACGTGTGACCGTCAACAAAAACTGCTCCGTGGCTACAGCGTTTCTTCCATTTCATACCTACAGTCGCAGTTGACCCAGAGGTGTTGTGTTCTCTGTAATACGTCCATGCTTGTCGTCCCTCTTCCCGTGTCAGTACCAGTATAGACCTAATGTGATTGAACTTTGGATTTCAGTTGTTATTTCATATGTTAATTAAGTTGTGTCGTTGTGTGTTTGTTGCATAGCTGTATTGACAAAATGACAAAGTGATTATTGGATCATGTTCCTCCTGGTGATCGCATGCTGTGGCTGTGACGTCAATATTACTACTTGGTAAGCAGATTTAAGACCTGTTCGTAGATAAGCGGAGCAGGATTGAGTATAACGAATGATCAGGGATAATTTCATATTATTTTCATTTTTCCTTCCTGGTCTCTGCCTTTCCGTGAGATGCTGAACATCTCAAGTGTCTTCGTCTTGAATCTTGGAAATAGAAGTACGCCACTGCTCTTTTTGCTTGTCGTTGTCGGTTGTCTCAATCTCGATATCAACTCCACGATCCTCTTCTCTGTTCTTACAGTCTTGTAGTCTTTCCACCAAGTCATCATTTGGTTGGCTAGGTATCTGTAGCGAATCTTAGCCTTGCATTTCATTGCCTAACACATGTTCATGTTCTTGCATTCAACGTTCGACACATTTGGTTAGTGTGCACAAGACTAGTGTTTCTTTCTCAAGTAGTCAGCGCTGCGAAGATGAGCAAAACTGTGATGAGATCATTTCGTGTTGTAGGTACGCTGACTCTGACTCTGACTGACATGACAGCGAGTGAATGAGTTGTAATAAATAATTATATTCAACGAGTTGCTGTTGGTTTGTCTAAACATGAAGGTTTCACACTTCGCACTTTGAGATGTACACATGGAACGCTCGAACGTTACCAGTTGCTGGTTGGGACGTTGCGGTGACGGTGTGCACAAAAGCAGAAGTTTAGAATGGTCGAAAGGAAGGCAGTGAGGGCGAGTAAACTAAACAATAAAGATGAGACACTGACACTGAGGTTGGTTGCCGTTGCTAGTAGCTGTAATGGTAAGTGAGCTCAGCAAGCCTGCTTCTAAATCTTGAGTCGAGTCTCACGCGAGATTCTTTGCATGATCACAGTCTACATGTGAATGCGACTAAATGAGCATGGCTAGTGGTTATATTATTGTATCAATAAAAGGTGATATGTTGTTGTTGTTGTTGCGCCTGCTAGCTGCATATGATTTGGGTGAGGAGTAAGTGCCAGGGATGCTAACAAGTCAACAAGGAATATCAGGAGTCATGTCATGTTGAGATGACTTGTGAGAGAAGCCGAATGATATGAAGTAGTTGGTGTTGGTATTCATTGGAAAAGGACGAATTGATCAAATTGATGAATTGAGAATGAACTTGGAGCAAAGTAGTGAGAGTAAAGCTTATCTGAATTTGGTGTTTGGCGTGCTGTTGCTGTTGTGCATGTGCCAAGTCAACCGGTTAGTGTTAGTCGTTCTCGTCTCGTTGTCGTTGCTCATTGTTGACTATTCGTTATTCATTCCACTGATTCAACTGATTGCACCTTACATCAGGGATCAGAACATCTTTTTCAATCAACGCCGAACCATGCACGATGAGTACATTGGTGGAAGCATGTGCAAGTGTGACCGAGGTTACATAATATTTTAGTCCTGCAGGCCAAGCGTACGTGCTATGGTTGGTTTTGGTGTATAGGTATTCTCGTTCGAAGCATAGGCAGTTGTAAAGGGAACAGATGTAGATGTACGTGTACCTACTTCATATATTCTACGTGTGCTCCTTCCTTTACGTATTCAGCATTGCCG